>CM060659.1:14321627-14469127 GCA_030686955.1 Odontamblyopus rebecca
ACATTGAAATCTGAAAACATGCCCATGGGACTGTGAATCATAATTTCTCTTCAGCTACTTTTTTGGACATTCAATGACACATTTTAAATGGTATAACTCAGCTGCTCCATCTGGTGATCGTAGGCACTTCTTTAACCACCACTGGCCTTAGTTAGACTAAAGCAGTGCTGCCAATCGGCCTCTCCCAGCACTGCTAATCACCCAAGCACGCACCACATTCATACACAGATGGACTACGTTTCTTGCCCAAAGACACAACAGTATGTCCCAGGGGTATGCAAATATACTGAAATCTTGATTTATTTATTTTTATACTAAATTTGGTTATACAGTATCGTTCGTGTGAGCTGTTGTATATGATCATGTAGTATGTATTTTTGGTATCTTTTAGCAATATCTTTTTTGAGAAAATATTTTTTTTTAGATGTACCAAGGGATTTTCTGGACTGAACATTTAGTCAAATTGTGCAGATTTAAACTTGTGATTATGTGAGGAGACAGGCACACGCTGTAGCTCAAGCTTCAAGTGTAAATCCTCATCAGCTCCACGCACTTTGACTGCCATATGATTGGCTCTTGAACTGTCTATTAAAATGTGTATACCTTATTATCGAGAGTGACTAAAGTAGAGCTCGTGATCTATTGATCTTTTGATTTTTGGCACAGCCCTGGATGTACCTGTAGTATTTCCCGTGACAGACCTAGTTAGAGCAACGGCTCTCAAACTTTTTGTCCCCTTTTTCTTATTTTAGCAGTAGATACACTGGTGACCCCAACATCCTTCTCTTGCCTTACAAATCAGTATCTTATGAGCCAAATAAAATTGTTTTATGGTTGCTAAACAGTAGCGTAGTAATCATTATAAAAGTGTTAGCAGCAGTCCACACTTTAACCCTTCATTATAATTCAATCAGAGTAGTTTGGGCCTCTTTTATAGAAAACCCTGAGGACACACTAAGAATCATTGGAATTACTGTGTTAGTGGGCTGTGTCATGGCCCAATAAAGGTCCCGGCAATAGGAAACAGAAAAAGAAGACACTGAAAGATGACTAAAGGCTGAAATAAAAAGGACATTTCTGGGCAGAAGGGATGTAACGATATTCACATTTCTCGGTTAGATACTTTTACAATATGCATTTCATTGTACGATATTTATTACGAGATTTGGTGGAGGCTAACCAAATTGTAAAAATATGCTACTTTTTCCACTATCTCTTCATGTAATCTGTACTGAAATGGAGCAATGTCTCTGTAGTTCCCTCAGTTTACATGAGTTCATCCTACACCATAGCAGTGAATTTAAAGGTGCATTATGTAACTTTTGATTGGGGATCCGTCACCTTGTTTCTATGGAAATGTCATTGCTCTGTTTGGGATGTTCCACAGTATAACATTAAACAACTTTACCTTACATTTATTCATTTCAGGTGGTTTTATTGCTCAAAAATACCTAGAAAAACAGGCATTCTGGCTGTGAGCAGGATTGCCTCGCCGTAGATCTGACCTGTAACCTGGCTTAGTTTGGTCTCCCTGATGACAGAAAGGTTTAATACGGTCCTGTGAAACATTTTGGGGAAAGCAATAACATCCACAGAGAAAAATAGGTTATTACTGACTTTTGACAAAGACTTTTGACAGTACGATATCACAATGTTTCAGTTCTTGTTACATCTCTACTGGGCAAGGGAAACGATTCTATATTTCACGCTCCCTCCCTTCTCTAAAACAGGAGCTCATACCTGCCCCCCTCCTGTTTCTTTTTGCCCCAAACTGCCTGCACGCAAACATATAGGCACAGACTGGCCCTTTCTCCTCGGCCCCTGTGCCCTGGAGCTCTCATCTTTGCACCACAGGCTAAAAGAACATGGCCACCTTAATTCCCCTTCTGTCACCCCAATACTTTCTCCCCCCTGCCCTCTAACTGTCGGGCAATTATGCGAGCACACAGCCTTCTCATGGGCAGCGTACAGCTCCTCTGATCTGCCCGCCCTTTACCCATCTATCAGCGGAACACACACATACACCGGGCGGACGCGATTTCAAACTAAACTTCGGTTTCATGTTCCGACACACAGCCGCTTTGTGATTCCTGCTCAGGTTTCTCACCTTTGGCTTGTTTAACCCGTGTGATCTTTTGAGTCGCGCTCTGCCCCGTGCCACCGTCAGTACAGAGACCTTTATGTGGCCCTCAGTGTAGGTCTGTATTGAAATATCTCCTCCACGCTGCGTAGTACGGGAGGCTTTTCATTCTGTACAGAAATGAAGCTGAATTTTTGACCCTGATAAGGAATGAGTTGCATGGGTATTATTGAAGGGTCCTTTAGAGAATAACTGGGATTGACAATAAGTGTATATGTTATAAAGGCACACAGTGTACATTTAATGGTGGGAAGTCTGCTACCAGTCTTTTTGCCTGAAATTTTGAAGTATTGCATTAAATACATGTATTTTCATGAGATGCAGGTGATACAGACATGGTGGCTGAGTGGCTAGAGTGGCTTTCACAGCAAGAAGGTTCTGGGTTCGATCCCCGGATTGCCTGGGCCTTTCTGTGTGGAGTAGGGGGTGGGCATGATTAGTCGATTTTTTGCTTGTTTGTTTGTTTTTTTGAGTATTCCGGTTTCGCATGTATACACAGTATCTCCAACGCGACATACGCACAGAACAGACTCACCAGCTTCATCACATCCTCCGTCACAGAAAATACTCATATTCCACTGAGTCATGTTCTTTAGTCCAACCAAAGCTGACCACATCAGCGCACAAGGAAAGAGCTGCTTTTTTTCACTTACTGTTTATGCAAATGAGCCATGCGGTTTTAAGTTTTGTTTCTGTAAGACATAAACAAATGTGCACAAAGCTGCATTAAACACATTCTAATCTCACACGGGCTGATGTGGCTCTACAGTGGTGATGGTTTATATGTTGTAACGTTGAGTTTATTTATGCTGATTAGTAATAATAATAATTATTATGATAATTTTAATATAAAATGTTAATGATTAATCAAAAATCAATTGTTAATTTTCTTGACGATCAATTAAGAAAATTTAATTAAATGCCCATCCCTAGTGAGGAGTTTTCTTGTTCTCCCTGTGTCTTCTCCCTGGTTTCCTCCGGGCATTCTGGTTTCCTCCATCAACCCAAAACAGGTAAAAAAAAATAGGTAAAATCCTCCAGCTAAGGTAGTCCTGACCTAGCCTTGTAGCAAGATCATGGAGATGGGTCCCCAGGGGCCCCATATGCTGCCCACTGCTCCGGAAGGATGGATGAAATACAGAGGACAATTTCCCAACAGGGACAATAAAGCACTACTACTACCCCCCCAAAAAATCACCCTCACAGTAGGAATGCCTGTTTTCCAAGATATTTTTAGCAACCAAAACAATTTATACAAATCAGGTGAGCTGTTTTGGACTGTTAAACAAGTCCCTCTCAATGCTAGTGTGCATTAGCCAACACTTTTTCAGCCTCCTGAAAATGTGTCATTTAAATGGATTGCATTTTTTCTTGAGTTTTCAGACAATCTCAGTAGTGCTAATGTATAGACTGAGTTACCATGGTTGGTAATAGACTCTGTTCACACTTACGTCACAAACCTGGAACACGTTTGGAAACATGCGATGACAATTTCCGATGAAGTTCTCAACACTGGGCTCACCGACAGACTGTGATCAAACCGACTGAAGTAAATGTCATCAGCGGTAAAATGAAGACTGCATACGTATGTGAATCATCTGAAATTTGGCGCCCTCGTCTCTTCTAATCGTTCAGAGTTGTGCATCATTGAAATGAAGAAAACTGAGGTATGGTTGGAATTATTGATTCGCCAAACATAACAGAACGCTACAATGACATGGAGATGAAGAAAATTGGGCCATTTTCTCAGTTTTCCGCGATTTTGTCAGACTTACTGCCATGAACAGAGCCCGCAGGAAGTTGTGATCGCATCCCCCAGCATGATGTCAGTACAAAATATCAGTTGAATAAATGCAAGCTAGATAACCCGTATTATGGAACCTTCCAGGCAAAGCAATCACATCTCCATGGAGACCGACAGCTGCTTGACTCCCCCATCTTTAAATAAGAATCTAATACCATTTAGTTCCTTATATCAGTAGACATTAAAGCTTAAACTAAAAGCAAAGTCTAGCTATGGCATTTTTACTTCTAACACTTCACCACTTCCCCGGCTACATGCACAAGGACTGCGCATTTGCAAATCCTTCTGAAAAATATCTGCTGTAAAATATAACATCCTCTCTAAGAAATAATGCAGACAGGAGACCTTGTTCCAAGAGATGTTTAAACTCGCGTTCAGAAACCACCACAGTTACATGAGTTTGAGAGCAAATGTACACAATTAGCCGTGCATCATCCTAGAGCTTATGAATATTCACTGTACAGGACCAAAAGCAATTTTTTTCCTAAATTGAATAAGCTTTGGGTGAAATTGTTTTCTACTTAAGCAAACAGCCACCACAGTCAGAAATTACAAATAAAAGTGAGATTAAAACGGTTCTCAATTCATTTCACATCGCAAGAGGAATATGCAAATACTGTATAATGAGTAGAAGGAGGGAGAGCAGCAAGTGAACATTTTGTCCATAATTTTGAGATGTTAGAAGCAAGACGAACCCAAACAAGTGGTATTTGGGTATATTTGACATTGTTATGACTACGGAAATGTACAAGACCTCTGAAGTGTTCCTTTTGTGGTGATCAGTATCTGTAATTACATAAGAAGTTGGCAATTTGGCAAAAAAAATCATAACAAGATTTTATTTTCAAAGATCTTAAAGTAGGTTACAATTTAAGCAAAATCAGAATTTGAGCGGTAATTGCTTTAAAAGATAATTAAAGCTTACTTATACTTCTAAGAGTTTGCACGTCACTAGGATTATTTAAATAGGGGGTATTATGCAAAATCGTCATTTTGGAGTTTTCTACCATGTTATAATGTTTTTTCCTCTTGAAAAACAGTTTACAGTTAGAAGTGCAAGTCTCTCCAAGACTCAACCCACAAACCTAAGTAACCCATGCTGTGTATATACAAAAGCAGGATACAAAACAATACACTATAACTCCACAAACCTGATGTGATGTGCGGTATGCACAGTGATTTTAACTTCTTTTTAAAGACGGTACAGTCAAGTGTATTTACTTTGTTGACATGTTTCGGCTGCCAGCTGCTCTTCAGAACTGTCACCACTGTTGATGGTGACGTGTGAACTCAAAAAGACAGAGCAGAGCAGGAAAACCTAAAATCCGCACTATTAGACCACTGTAAAAGAAATAACCACATTATGGTTTGGGACAGGGCGCAGGTCTTTGGATCGGAGAACAACAAGTTCAAACGCTAGATCAGGGAGGTCAATGAACACCCTCCTCCAGAGAGCACCGGGCGACAGGAGGTGTGGTCAGTCTGAGCGACCTGCCAGGTCCATCAGGCTGCCCAGGCCTTCAGAGGTAACAGCAGCTGATATATGACATGTCACCACCAACACCAGTGACAGTTCTGAATATGATAATCATAATCATGCATTTTATTTATATGGCGCCTTTTTGGACACCCAAGGTCGCCTTACAGCAGCAGCTATAGTGCTTTTTCACAGACACATGTCCTCAAAGATGCTTTACAGATCATTATTAACAAACCATTGTTCACACACCACTTTCACACCTACAGTGCATGTTTTGGCAGCAGCAGCAACTGGATCATGTCAACAAGGTAAATACACTTTTCTGTATCGACTTTAAAAAAGAACCCGAGAAGTTAAGAGTACATAAGAAGACAAAATGAACATCTTTGGCGCACACTGATTTTGTTGTAATGGCACTCTGAAGGGGGAGTGACTTAGCACAGGGAGTAAGGGATGCAAGGACACAAAAAAAAGGACTTAAAAAAGCTGAAACTAATTTAAGATTTTAACATTATTTGTGGATAAATATGGCATATACTAGGGATGGGAGGAGACCCAATTTCCACAGGACAAGACGAGGTACGAGTTTGGGTCCACGAGAACCAGACAAGACGAAATTTGAACTTAATTCCTAATATATGCATTTTTTGAGTCAGTTTCCAATTTTGGCCACACATTTTTTAAAATTTGATTTCATGTTTTTGTTTCTATACTAGCATTGTTTTTTTGGAACTATAAGAGATTTATCTCATTAATATTTAACCTTTTTTGTCCAATCTAAATGTAAACACCAACAAAAAAAGTTGTGCACAATCTTTTAGCAGTTTTTCTTGCGAAATCTTGTGGCACAAGATCTTGCACCAGCATGTACCTAACATATATAGTAGTGTAATACCTCATACCTCCACCTGACTCAGAGCATAGCAGCAAGTATCTGTGTATCTATCTTTGACAATCCTTTCTGTATTACTATGACTTCTCTCCTACTTACCTCACTACCCAGTCCCATAAAAATAGCCTGCATTTTGAGTTGAACTATATTCCCTATCATTTTCACCTTATAACAAAGCACTTTTTTTGCTTTCTTGTGTATTCTTTGCACTTGGCACACAGTGAAAGCAGGTCTAGCCCTTTTGTCAGACTTTCTCACCAGCCCTCCCACTCACAGGAAGAAAAAAAGCATCTTGTTTGTCTAAGATCACCGTTGTTCAACCCAAATCCTTTTTCTCTTACCCAGATCCTGCGCTAATGTTCGAGACATGTTTACCAACTGTATTCTCCGCACACACACGCTCAAACGCACACCACAGACAATCCCCGGGGAGCAAAATCAAGTGATATTTTTTGACATAGCCTCTCCGAATCACAGTGTACAGCCGAGGATGCAGTAAAAGCAGTGGAAGTAGGCCATGACATGTGACTCATAGAACTGGTGTGCTGTTGTTTCTGAGGAGGTGGGAGCCATAGCCCTCTCTATGCAGCTCCTTCCTGTTAAAGGATTTGTAGGTCCATGGAGAACGTCATTTTAGATTTGTATTGGTTTGGATTATTTTTTTTTTTTTTAGCTTTCCTGCATCCCACCGGAATCTGTTCAGTGCCCCAGAGCAGCAGGCTGTTAATGGTATTTGACAGCTAAGAAGGTGCATTGGAAAAGGAGTCCTTTGTGAGCTGAAGTATAGGGGGTATACCGGAGTGGTTCTTTCCACTGCTGCATGCGTTTATGGACACAGTGGCGTTGAGTTAGTGATAATCGGCTCCTCTCTGGGCATTTTGTCAGAGCCTTCCCTCCCTCTTGTTCTCTTTCAGACTCGGCATCTGGCCTCGCGCTGTCTTTAATCCAATTGGAGTTTTTTCCACTTCCCGCCCTGCAGTATTTACATATTTTCTCTGTGATGTGAAATTAATTGTGAAGCGCTTACATCCAATTTTTCTTTGTAATTCCAGATGCGTACTTGCTAAGAACTGCAGTAATGGAAACGGCGTGTTTTACATCTACTAGTATAGCTCAAATCTACTTATAAACGTGTCTGGAATCATTATGTGATCTACCCATTTGGGGAGATAGTTAAATTGTAATTGGGTATGTTCTGCGTAAAGGTCCTGTATTATGCAAAATTGAATCTTGTGAGCTTGAAGCCATATTATAATGTCGTTACCTCCTCAAAATCAACTGTCCACATCTCTAAAGCTGAAATCATTCCAGTGATTCTAATGAAGGTGTGTGGCGTTTGGAAGAATTCAGCCCAAATATGCAGAATGTCTGTGTTGAACATGTGTGAATGCAAGAAAACACAACTCCGGATATGTTTTTGAAGAGGAAACAAGATTATAATACAGGTCAGAAAATAGCATAGGTATTATGGTCTATAAGGTCCTATATAAGGGGTGGGCAATTATTTTTCCATCAATAACTCAATTCTGCATAATATTAATTGTATTTCTTCATAAAAAGCATTAAAGAGCATTGTTTTATCAAGCTGGTAAGACTGGTAAAATTATAAAATATGTTTATTTTGTAATTACAAATTACCTTAAATGGACCGGTCAGAGTCAAAGGGTTTTATGTGGCCCGGGAGCTGGACAATGCCCAGGTCTGCCCTATATTACGCAAAATTGAGCTAATAAAACTCTGTTCCAACTTCTGATGTCATGAAGTGTTAGGTAAAAGGTGTCTGTTAACTTTAAAACTATTATTTAATTGAGATTGGAAATTCGAGGTCAGAAACAATCCACCTGATTCTAATGTGAGTATGGCACACAGTTCACAAAATGAGATTACACTGCTCCATTATAGGTTATAGGTTATGAGTTAGCAGCAAAAACAAGATTGTAGATACCTTAAAATAATTTCTATTGAGATAATTTTCCTTATTATAGTTTAATTGTCCAGAAAAGTAAAAAGTATACAGAGTATTTATCTTAGTAGTCATTTTAAATCATGTATTTTGGGGGAAAATTATCAAAATCTTCCTGAAAATATTGGCACCGTTTGCTCTGGATTCTAAATTATCCATACCAGCATCAGCAGTGGAAAAAATAAAATAAATATGTCTAATTATCTTTATCTCTGTCTTTACAATACATTATTCGGTCAGTATTTATATGAGATGACAAAAACGCTGAAAGGTTTGTGTTGTCATTGTCAGTCCCATTACATGACATGAGATATGAACTCATTAAACTATAGTGCTGTATGGAACAAATGTGTAAATAAAGGTCACAGAGCACTCACTGACGTTCAATAAACAGATGGAGTGAAACCCACCACCAATTTACGATGTTCCTGCGAAACCAACATGCAAAAACACCTCCTGTGGATTCCTCATCGCACATCTGACGAGCTCTGATTGCCAAACCCATTATTTCGGGTTGAGAAAAGTGAAAGATGACATCGACTTGACACATGACTCACAAATGGACTTTTGTGAGCTTTAGGCCATGTTAAAACGCTGTAACCTCATCCAAAACATACTTGGAGGTGTGTTTTGTTTCATTCAAATGTCTGATTGATCTTGGATTACAGCTCCAAATCTCGAAATGCTATGCTGCACCTTGTGATGTCATGACGCTGTAGTTTTCAAGTTAACAGCTACCTTGAGCGGGGTGGGATTAAATAAGTTTTCTTCTTCCCACTCATTTTTAGTCTTTTTTTTATTGTTTCTGTTGTTATGGTTGCAGTAATGTCAATGTCAATATAATAATACTATGTTCCATTGTAAAAGAATGAAAAATGCTTCAATAAATAAAATATCTTTTACATTTTGTTGGCAGTTCCAGGACTGAAATCATCCAAATGAAACTAGTGAAGGTGTATGGAGTTTAAAAACACAGTGGAGCACTTCCTGTATCACCACATGACATCACAAAGAGTGTTTCTGTTTGAGGGAACTACTCAGCCTAAATTTGCAGAGTCTTTGTGTTAAAGATGTGTCAACGAAATGCACCTTCATTACAATAACAGATCAGAAAATAGCGTAATATGGGCCCTTTAATTCTTGGGTCGAGATGTGGAGTCAAAAGTTTGGGAAGCGTTTTGTTTTATTTTTATAACTGGAGAAATAGAGGTAGTGTTATGATTATTATGAGCGCGTTATTAGATTGTTATGTGGCGCGCAGCAGCCTGCCACATAATTGAAGGCAATAACATCGAGTAAATTACCTGCCTATTTGACACTGTGTCTATCTCTAAACAGTATCAAGCATTATAAGCCATTAACTAAGATTACACAATTCAAGAAAAACAGTGTGTCAAAAGAGTGTGAGAACCAAGTTAAAGGTGCTGAACCTGATATTGAACCCGATTCTTAACACATTTTAAAAGGTTTGCAGTGGTCCAGTGTTCCCCGCCTTGACTAGGTCCCTCCGAATCACGATTTCCGCGCCATGGTCCTCACTTTCACCTTTCGCTGGCACAGAAGTGAGCATGGGCGTGCTTCTGGCTCCATTAACTCTGGTTCCAATTCACTTTGTATTGAAAAAATGTCGCCCTTCTCTCTGTAACTGCTGCTGTTGGACTCATCATTTTGGTCTTAAAATGTTCGTATTAACTCACTCTACGTGATCCTGGAGATTTTATTTCAATATTTTCCTATTCCAATTCCTATTCGCTCCTATAACTGCTGGCCTCAGTGAGCTTCATTTGACTAGAGCCGTACACTACGGGTGATGCCACACTCCCTTATTCCACTTCTTTATACAGTCTATGGGCCCAACCTTATTCTTCACTTATCTTATACATTCTGAGCATCCTAATTATTCATCACAAGTTTTAAGCTCTTTTAAGACCTTTCAGAAACATGAGAGAGGTTTGACATGTGGGTAAGGCTAACAGCTACAAAAAAAACATGCACCTGAGTCACTGCGACAACAGCAAGCCCACCAAGAACTACTTCAATCTGCAACATCAAACCGCTGCAAGAGGGAAAATCGCCTCATGGATTGGGACAACGCTAAGGTCATAGGCACGGAGAGCAACAAGTACCATCGTCGGATCTGCGAGGCCATCAAGATCCGGAACTCTTTCATGCCTGAGATACAGTTCTGAAGAAGCTGGACTGCAGATGGTGCTGTCATCCTACTGCTGCAAGTAAGAAGATAGCACCGAAATCAGTTTAAATAAGCTAAAATAGGCCTGTACATGAGAATCTAAAGTATAATCAATATAGACCTAATGAACCTAATCAAACTAAAGCTTACACACAACAACAACTAGTAAGAGCGCACATCCTGATTATCGGACAATAAAATGCTTTAATTAGATGCAGACAGCACGCAGCAGACTTTGTTTTGACCTCTAAAGCTGC
Source organism: Odontamblyopus rebecca (assembly GCA_030686955.1). Classification (NCBI taxonomy): domain Eukaryota; kingdom Metazoa; phylum Chordata; class Actinopteri; order Gobiiformes; family Gobiidae; genus Odontamblyopus; species Odontamblyopus rebecca. The sequence continues at coordinate 14,332,355 of CM060659.1, forward strand.
TAGTAAATCTGCATAGGGCAAGATCAATTATCTCAAATACATCTGGAAAAATCAGGGCAGGACCTTCAAATTTGTTCAATTGTGATTAAGGCATGACTTAACTATATTATTTATTTTCTGATCTATGTTAATGTTGCTTGCTTATCAAAAACATACACACGTTTAACGCACCAGTGTTTCCTGCAGAAAAGTGCTTAGTCAAGGTGATGACCGGGGAGGGAGATGGCGGAGATTCGGTGCCGGCGAAAGGCGAATGTGAGAACCAGGGCGCAACGGCTGTAGTTTTGCAAGGATTCACGTGGGTCGGAGAGACGTAGTCAAGGTAGGGGGCAACTGTTGTCAAGGCGGCCATCCTAGCGATAAAGCGCTTTTGGAAACACTGCGCACAATCCCTGCATATTTAGACTGAGTTCTTCTAATACAGGAAGTGCTCCACTGTGTTTTTAAACTCCCTACACCTTCACTAGAATCATCTGGAAAATATCAGCCCTGGAATTGTCCATCTCTGCTGAACAAAAGGTAGCGGTTAACGTGGAACAGGGCGTTTAGAGCTTTGGAGATGTAGACAGACTAATAATACAGGGTTACTCGTGTGAATGAAGCGAAACACAACTCTGGGTATGTTTTCGATGAAGTAACAACATTCTAACATGACTACAGGCTCACAGGAATCAATTTTAAGTAATACAGGGCCTTTAATGAAAAACAAAACAGCCCCCAAATCAATCCAGGACTGTAGGCTCTGGAAACCACAGCCATTGACCTTAAAAGTGCATCACAAGCAGTTTTGGTAACATTGATATTGCTGAAGCACCAATAAATATGCTGTCTCATGTGCATTTCATTTCTTACCTTGGGCACATTTTGAGACGGGTACAAATCTATGTGGAAGATACCTGATGATATTTTCGCAAACACTGCAACTTTCATATCTCACCTCACAAACAACTATCAGTCACTCCAATTAAACTCCCCCAAGATAGACAAACTGTATTTATGATAGAAAACTGTAAAGGTGTAACTTTTCTGATGGAGGTTCTGCCATGAGCTTGTCTCCTACAGAGGTTATGCTTTTCCTGGGATGTTACACAATATGGCATTAAAGATACACTGTGTAACTTTTCTGGTGGAAGGTCTTGCTTGTCTCCATGGAGATGCTGCTGCGGCTTTGTCTGGAATTATCCATTTTGCGTTTCCTCAATAACACGGGTTTCTGTTCATTTAAAAACTTGCGTCATTACTGTGAGTGGGCTCGCCGCTCCACAGATCTGACATGTAACTTGGCTCTATGGCTTCACCTGCTGTCTCCGTAGAGATAAAAAAGTGTATTGTGGAATATTCCAGGCAACATTTTCACGGAGAGAACCAGATGACGGATGGACTACTAGAATAGTAACACAATGTTCCTTAAATATACTGTATATTTTGTCTTAACTAAATTATAGGCATTTTTATTTGTCAAAACTACAGTAAAAACATGCATTATAATTGTGAATGAACCCACTTCTCCACAGATCTGACCTGGAACTTGGCCTTGTGAAATGGCGTATCCATGGAGACAGTTCAATTAAACACCATCCTGTTGAACAATCCAGGGAAAAACGTAAAAAGCGCACTGTCATTTTTTGGTTGGGGGTCCGTCAACTGCTTGTTTCTATGGAATTCTCATTGCTCTACCTGGAATGTTCCACAGTGTGACTTTAAACAGCTCTAGCTTGCATTTATTAAATTACAAGTGGTTTTATAGCTCAAAAATACCTGGAAAAACAGACATTCTGACTGTGAGCGGGGTCACCTTTCTGCAGAACTAACCTGTAACTTGGTCTGGTTTGGTCACCATGATGATAGAAATGTTTAATGCCATACTGTGAGACATTCCAGACAAAGCAATAGCATCTTCATGGAGAAAAACATTTGCCAGATCCTGCCTCAGAAAAGTTACACAGTACACCTTTAATCAAATACACCAGAAAGCACGGATTTGGGGCAAGTATGTCTGCGTGTGTATCTTAACTTAATGAAATGCGTAGTGAGTGCGTTTGGTGGTGAAACTATGGTGCACTGTGAGCCGCTATTAACTCTAAAACTCTTTGATGTAGGCACTGGCCTAATTATAATTAACTATATTCAACATTTATTCAAATAAGTGTTTTAACATCATTCTGATTAATAGGAGAGACTACAAAGACTTTTCCAACATGTCTCGTCTTAGAGACTGTAGTGGGACAAAGCAAAGGAGGTTTTGTATGTTTAGTATGGATGTGTTTTCTTTCAAATACTGTATCAACCACACAAGGCTACTTTTTAATCTGCATTTGAAAGACGTCTATCCCGCTGGACACTGTGTTCCAGGGACGTGAGCATGGGCGCAATTCCAGCTCCATCGACCCAGGCACCAATTCACTTTAGTCCAATTCTCTTCAGAACTGCTGCTGTCAGGCTCCTCATTTTTGGTCTTAAAATGTAGAAAGTACGTACAAATATAAACTTTTTATTTTGCATATAAATAACATAACAATAAAAAACACACTAGATAAAAAAGAAGAGAAGAGGCAAAAAAACCAACAGAACTTATATTAAAGCCTCCACCTTATAAATACATTTAAAAATGTAACATTATAGCTGTGCGTTAATATAAAAAATACATTTACACACCTTAGATTAAATTCATTAGATTAAAATTGATTAAAATACAATACAATACGCTCTGTTGTTCATAAATCAATTCCTACTCCTGATATGGAACTCGGCTCCAAATTTGCCCAGTAACTGCTACCCATGTGAGCTTCATTTCACCAGAGTTGAACACTATCACAGTCCCTTAGTCCATTTCTTTATACAGTCTATGGGTCCAAAGTTACTCCTCACTTACTTTTAACAACTCTCAGAGAGGTTTGACGTGTGGGTAAAGCTAACAAGGGCAGCGTATTGAGACAAAGCAAAGGAGGTTTTGTACGTTTAGTATAGGTATGTTTTCTTTCAGGTACTTTGTCAATAAGAGAGCTAATGCAAACTGAGAGTAATAGCTGACCACTGGTCTCCTCTTGTCCTTATCTGCTGGATGTCAGAATAATTTATCTGATTTTCAAGTGTCAAACTCCACTTTTTAATCTGCATTTGAACGCTGCAAATAGCCTCTCTCCTCCTTCCTCGGGACCCACTGCATACTTATTACCATAAGAAAGACCAAGCGCAAGGGTGATTACCATTTTAGGACCACATTAAGAGCCACTGAGCGCACTCACCGATGCGCATTAGCAAATATGTATTCACCAATTAACAACTACATAAAGCGCGAGACCACAGGCAGCCACATCTGCTTTCCTCGAGATGATGTGACAGACTAAAGATTGGCAAGAGAACCAACAGGGATCACAATTAGTGGGAAGTGCTAAAGATATTCCAAGTCTAGTACTGCTAAATTTATAGCAGCACTGTCTGGCTTTTCTGGTATTAAAATTAAATTAAGAGTCATTTGGAGGTGCATTGTGTAGCTTTTTTGGCGGAGGGTAATTTTCTTCATGGAGATGTTATTGCTTTGTCTGGAATGTTTCACAGTATGGTATTAAACCTTTCTATCGTCAAGGAAACCAAATTAGAGCAAGCTGCAGGTTAGATTTGTTCTGAGGCGACCCCGTTCACAGTCAGAAAGTATGTTTCTCTAAGAATTTTTGAGCTATAAAACTGCCTGTAATCGAATAAATGTAAGATAGAGCTGTTTAAGGTCATACTGTGGAATATTCCAGGCAGAGCAATGACATTTCCATAGAAACACTAGAAGCATTGAAATATGTGGAAGAAAATAACCCACAAAACAACAAAACCACAAAAGCTGAGTGTCTAAATAAGAACGAGGGCTATAAACGGAATGGAGCAACAAACGAAAATGAGAGACATATAAAACACAAATAAACAAACAGCAAACCAGCGTCTCTAAACACACAGAGACAGACACATAAAAATGACTGACAAACAAGAGCCACGCACTAAATGGCAAACTGACCACAAGGCAGCAGTGTCGAGGATATGTGGATGAGGCAGAATTAGTTATGTTAGAATGTTGTTACCTCATCAAAAACAGTCCTGGAGTTGTGTTTTGTTTCGTTCACACATGTTTAAGTAATCCTTTATTATTAGTCTGTCTTCATCTCAAAAACTGCTCAGCTCCACCTTGTGATGTCATTTACTTGTAGTTTTCAAGTTAACAGCTTCAAGTTACGTTTTGTACAGAGATGATCAATTCTAGGACTGAAATGATCCAAATGATTCTAGTGGAGGTGTACTGAGTTTAATAACAAAGTGGAGCGCTTCCTGTATTATCACATAACATCACAAGGCGGAACAGGGTGTTTTCTGTTAAAAAGGAGAACTCAGCGTAATTATGCAGGGTTTTGTGCATTAAATATGGGTGAATGAAACAAAACACAATTCCAGGTATGTTTTTGATGAGGAAACAATATTAAAAGCATAATAAAAATAGCCTAAACCCAGGCAAACACTATGTGGGCGTACCAGACGTAAACTGTGCGATTTTTGAAACTTTTTCCACTTGTGTGACTGTTTTGGGATCGGGCCAGGTTAGCTTAATCGTGTGTCGAGCTTCATGCAGTACACATGGGGATACGAGAACCGATTAATACCTCACGACCAGCTCCCGATCGGCAATCATAGGTCGCAGAAATATGAAACTTATTTGAAGTTGCCTCTCATGACATTTTCACACTGTTGAAGTACTGTATTTTCTGGACTATAAGCCGCTACTTTTTTCGGAGGCTTTGAACCATGCGGCTTTTACAAAGGTGCGGCTATTCTGTGGATTTTTCTTCCACCTCTAGGGGCGCTCTAACCGGAATTTCAAAAACAAGATAGACGGAAAATTAATGCAAAGAAGAATACATTACTTTTTATTTAGCAGATATAACACGCTCCTGTGGGCTCACCACCTGCAGAGGGTTTAGGGGGTCAGGTGCTATGAGTATTGGGCAGCAAGCTGCCCCCGCGACCCAGCCGGATTAAGCGGGAGAAGATGGATGGATGGATGGAGATATAACACGCATGACAAATTACAAACTGGTAAATATTTTCATCATGAAAAGCACACAAAGGAGTTTGTATGATGCAAGTTTTAAGCTGAAGGCATCGATCTTGCTCCAGGAAGGAAACCGTGCTGTAGAGCCCTGCACCCGCGGGTCCCAACACAAAACAGTGCGGCGCGGGACATATTCTGAAAGCTTATTGTGGGCGTGACCGCGACCGCACGACGTGGGAGCGCGTGGGAGCGGGACTGAAGAATGCGGGAGCGGGACTGAAAATAGTGTCCCGCACAGACCTCTACCGTGCTGCTGCACGTAAGCTCGCCGTCAATGGTTTCAGCGAAGATGATTAAAGTGACTTGTGGTTTCACTGCACAGGAGAAATGAAGGTAATCAATTACCGGTTCTTTTCTGTTTTTGACCTCGTTTTAATCAGCACAGTTGTTGCTGTGTTAAAAGGCACTGTTCGGAAAGAATCTGTTCAGGTACATAAATGTACATTTACAGTACAAAATCGTTCTGTATATGCAGTAAATATCTCATTTTTCAACATGGATATCAGCGGCTTATAGCCCGGTTGTGGCTTATATGCAGGTGCGCTCTATAGTCCAGAAAATACAGTAGTTTGTATAGCGTGAGAACGTGAATCATGAGCTTTGGATGTATAGTCTGAGCTGGGGCTGAAAGAAATGGTCGAAAATATCACACAGTGTACACCCGGCTTAATATAGGTCCTTTAAATAGAAGAGGGCTGCAGGTGTGGAACAGGATTGGCCAGGCCTGAGCTTGATGCACCAATCAGGGGCCAGTAAGCAGCAACCAATCACAAGCAGGCAGGAAAAGAGTCCTCCAATCAGCAGCAAGGGCTCATACAGTCATGAATATATGGTAAATAGGAGAAGATTCCATCCCACACCAAAATGTAACAGATTAATAACAAAAAAGGAAGAGGGCTGTAACAGGGTTTGCCACCTTGCTTTGCCTAAAATGTTCTACAATATGGCACATGACTCAACCAGAACTGAACCAGGACTGAATAAGGACTAAACCCGGACTAAAGCAGGGTAGAGCGCTGCACTCCCGCGGGACCCGACGGAAAACAGTGCGGCGTGGGCATATACCGTATACGGTCTATGGGCGCGGGACATATCTTGAAAGCTCATTCCGGGTGCGGGACTGTCCCGCGCAGACCTCTAAACCAGGGACTAACTAGGGATGGTCTGAAGAACCACAGAACCACAACCAAACGGCAACAAAACGCACCCTCGCCTTCTGTAGCCTACATACAAGAGCAAACGTTTTAGTCGCGTCTCCAAAGCGACTCCCGGGTCGTTCCCGTCTGTACCCTGTGCTGTGCTCACCTGCGTCATGATGCGGTCCACTCCCGTGTCCTCCAGGTCTTTAAAGATGATGTCCGTGTTATAGTTCAGGGCTCCTGTGTCCTCCTCGTCTTTAAAGATGATGTTGGTGTTATAATTCGGGGCATTTGCGTCCTCCAGCGGGACAGAATCCATGTTTAATGCTGCAGCAGTATCAGCTCCTCTGCTGTTTGCGTCTCCTTACACGATGCTAACAGTGCTTGCTGCTTTACTGAAGTAGCATTCACAAAGTGGGAGGATTGTTGGCGATATTCGGCACGTTTTCGCTGAAAAAACTCGAGCGGTTTATCAGCGTGATTGTGCTGTACTGTCTTTTAGCAACGCCATTATTTATTTGGCTTCATGCTGTCCGACGCCCACATTTTAGACGCGGTAAACATAGCGGTCTTTCCTTGTATCCACCGTCACAGTCACAGTGAAGCCGACTGCTACATACACTTTACATATAGTTTGTTCTCTGCACTTCATATCTCCTGTTCTGTGCTGTGTGTGCGTGTTATACTATAATAAAATCTCTTAATATACATCCATGGTGAGTTTGCGCTACAGCGCTAATACTGCGCACACTCTGACAATGAGAGCGTCACTGCCAACTACTGGAGTGGATGTGCAATTACACTTTATTCTGGTACAGGAAAAAAGCATGTCCCCCCCGGCATTACCCCACTATTTGAGGCGATCTGAGGTAAGGCAATGACATCTCCATGGAGACAACAGCCAATGGCAGGAAAAAGTTACATAATGCACCTGTAAAACCAAAAAAACAATCATCAGAAGTGCAAATTTTAGAAGTTTGATTAGGTTTTGCCAAATGCTTTTATATCACATATCCTACCCAGAGATTAAATAAGATCCTTTCCAGTGAACCACAAGTGAGAAGGAATAAAATGAGGGAGGTGTTAAATATAAAAAAAATGGATGAAAGACTGCGTTACATCTCAGGTTTCCGTGTTAGTGCTTTAAAGTTTGCGCAGATGAATGCATTAATCCACGGCAGAAGACTGAGACGAGGAACAGATGTCGCAGAGAGAATCCGTCTCATTAGTCACATCTCATATAGATTAGTAAACACAACGCAACCAAACAAATAGGAAACTTTTACACTGAGAATCACGCATTGAAATAAAAGGATGGACACTATAAGACGGTTTGTGTGTCGGAGCAGGTTAAATACTGAAAACAAAATACCATATGTCAATCAGCCGTCATTTTTTGTAAGATGCACTGTCAAGTTAAAGGTCCTATATTGCGCAGAATTGACTCTTGTGAGGTTTTAACCATGTTAGAATATTGTTATGTGTCCTGAGAAATATGCGTATGTTTATGATAAAGAGAAAATAGTGCCTTTAACAGCTTTTGAGTTGTTTCTGTTCATACAAACTGGAACATGGATTTTTCAACCAGTTTTTCAAGTGTGTCAGGGAAACTATTGTGCCTAAAGGTGTTTGTGTGCCTTGGAAAAAAGTCACATTTTTTATTGAATATTTTATCATTTTTTAAGTGTCCTGAACAACTTCGAGCGAGTTGAGAAACCAAAACAAAAATCCACTGCCAAATCGAAAGAACCAGACATGAGGACAAGGAAACACTATGTAATTTGGTGAGTTTTTAGTTGAGAATGTTCCAACTTTCCTGGAGAGGGTTCTCTACCTGCTTGTCTCCATGGAGATGTCATTGCTTTGCCTGGAATGTTCCATGGTATGACATTAAACATAACCATTAGCATTTATTTATCACTGGTGTTTCTATGTCTCAAAAAATACAATAAATCCTTCTGTGAATAGGAGCGACTCCGCAGATCTGAACTGTAATGTAGCGCAGTGCTGTAACCTGCTTGTCTCCCTCATGATAGATGGGTCTTATCTATACTGTGGAACATTCTAGACAAAGCAATAACAGTTCAATGGAGACAAGCAGGTGGCAGATCTTCCACTAGAAATGTTACGCAGTGCGCCTTTAAGCAAAACAATGTGCACAACAACAACAACCACAGACTGTATCTATAAATAAATTAATGTCCCGTTCACTTTGCATTGAAAAAATGTTGCCCCTCTCTCTGTAACTGCTGCTGTCAGGCTCCTCATTTTGGTTTAAAATGTTCATATTAACTCGCTCTACATGTCCGTGGTGTATTTATGTGTGTTTATTTCGCTATTTTGTCCATAAAGCAGCCTGTTCTTAATAAGCAACACGGCTCCAAATTCGCCCCTATAACTGCTAGCCTCGTGAGGTTCATTTGACTGGAGCCAAACACTATTGGTGAGACTAGGGGTGGGTGATTTTTTTAAACATGAAATGGATTCCAACATATCGTATATATATCTGTCTCAGTCGACACAGCAGCACCTTCTAATGCCGAAAGAGTTGGTGCCAACCAAAGCTTCTAGCACCACAAATATTTTCCACCATTTATAGACCATCAGCAGCACATCCTCTGTCACAGAGAGAACACCCATATTCCACTGAGTTGTGTTCTTTAGTCCGACAGACACAGACTGCATCAGGGCACAAGGTGCAAGCAGTTTTTTCCAGTGCTTATAGTTTATGCAAATTAACCATGTGGTTTTAAGTTTTGTTTCTGTAAAATGCAAACAAATGTGCACAAAGCTGCATTAAACACATCAGTTTTTCAAACATGCGGATGTGGCTCTGTCGTAGTTATGGTTTATATGTTGTAAAGTTTAGTAATGTAAAGTTTATTTATGCAAAAGAATTTAAGGAATAATCTGCTGCAGTGTGGAACTTGTACAGTCGTGTTTGGAAACGTTCGGTTTGATCTGTGCAGTGGATTGTGGGATACCTCAGAGCTCCTTACCACTGGGTAGGAATATGGGTCTGTTAAAACATGGAGCCTCCTGAGCTTCCAAGGTAATGGAGCTCAAGGTTATGCTTATCATGTGGTTCGTGTGAGTTAATGCAAATATGAGCTTGACTTGAGTTGTTTTATTTTTGATTGAAAAAAGGCAATATGTATTATTTCTTCTTGTGGAATATGGCACATTTGTTTTTGCAGTAGTTTTTGGAGGGTTCTTTTTCCAGTACAGATATCAAAATATACACTGCTTAAAAAAAATTAAAGGAATACTTTGAAAACACATCAGCTCTCAATGTGAAAAATAAATATGCTGAATATCTATACAAATATGGACAGAGCAATGACTTGGATGCCACCTCTTTTAATGGAAATAACATTTTCAGCCTTCAGAGTACTTAATTTTACAGGCACCCTGAAAATCAAAGTGATATAATAATGTGGCAGGCTAGTCCATTTTGCCAAAATTAAATTTCTGCAACTCAAAATGCTTCGCACTCTCTTGTGTGCCCCCCATGTGATTGTGTGCATATTTGACAACGTTGTGTCATGCTCCTAATGAGACCCAGATCTGTGTGAGGGATGTGCATCCCTCCTGTAGAGTCTGAGGAGCATCCTGGAGCGTCTGATGGACCCAAACATAATGTCAATTCTATCAATGCCTTCCTCCTCCAGGTGTTGCCTGCAGACTCTTGCCACATGAGGCCGGGCACTGTCGTGCATCAGGAGGAACCCAGGACCTCCTGCACCAGCATAGGGTCTGACAATGGGCTCAAAGACTTCATCCCAATACCTAATGGCAATCAGACTGGTTTTCTAGCCCACAGAGGTCTGTGCCTCCCTCCATGGATCTGCCTCTCCAGATCATCACTGACCCACCACCAAACCACTCATGCTGAACCATGTTGCAGCAGCAGAGCATTCTCCTCGTCTTCTCCAGACTCTTTCGTGTCTGTCACAGGTGCTCAGGGTGAACCTGCTCTCATCTGTGAAAAGCATAAGGCACCAGTGGTGTACTTGCCATTTTTGTGTTGTCTAGCAAATGCCAGTGGAGCTCCACAGTGCTGGGTGGTGAGCACAGGGCCCACTACAGGATGTGGCGCCCTAAAGCCACCCTCATGAAGTCTGTTTGTGATTGTTTGGGCAGAGACTTTCACACCAGTGTCCTGCTGGAGGTCATTCTGTAGGACATTAGCAGTGCTTAACCTTTTCCTCCTCACACAAAGGAGCAGATATGAGTCCTGCTGATGGGTTGAGACCCTTCTATGGCCCTGTCTAGCTCTCCTAGATTAACTGCCTGTCTCCTGAAATCTCCATTTTCTGAAGATTGTGCTGAGAGACACATTAAATCTCCTTGCAACAGCACATCCAGATGTGCCATCCTGAAGAAGGTGGACAATCTGTGCAACTTCTGTCGGGTTAAGAAATGGTCTCATACTCCCAGCAATGATAATCACTGTAGCCAAAACAGCACTGGTGGAAAACCAGCCAAAAAAGACCAAGAGAGAGAAACTTGAAATGACCTTCACATGTAAATCCAGTCCTGTTTTAGGGGTTGTCTCATTGTTGCCATTCTAGGACACCTGTTGTTCATTTCCATTAAAAGAGGTGACATCCTTTTGTTCCTAAGACATTGCCCTGTCCACATTTGTATAGATATCCAACATCTATTTTTTCCACATTAAGATCTCATGTGTTTTCAAAGTGTTCCTTTATTTATTTATTTTTTGAGCAGTGTATATGCTATATCAAGACATATATTTTTACTCCATATCACCCAGCCCTAGGTGACGCCACACTTCTTTATACATAGTTAGTCTTTATTTGAAAGAACAATGTACAGAGACATTATGCTCATAAAACAAAAATGTACTGTACCAGATTATAGCTAAACAGCTAGTTTCCATCTGCAGTCCCAGTCTATGTATGTATCTATGGCCATGACTTTAAAAGGGTTGAAAAAAACTTTAAAACAGTAGAAGGTAGGTCCAAGGTCCAGTTAAACTGGCCACTTCAGCAAGCACAACGACCATGAAATTTCTTATTTTTGTTTTCATTATGAGTAAAAGCAACAAGAACAAACTTCAAAAACAAAATCAGTATATTCTTTGGGGCTTTTACTCCTTATCTATAACACGACTGATCCAGCGCAGTTATGCTGCTTTAGACTTGAGTATGAATAATGTATTGAGTGTTTGTGGAGAGCCATTTGGGACATGTTTCTGACCTGAGAACACGGCGAACTGCTGTAGACTCCTGTTTGACGGGGCTCTGTTTGGCATTCAGCAGGTGACTGTCAGCACCACGGACAGCTCCACACTCCAGAGGCTACAGCCATCACATAAGAGAGGCAACGCAAGCACAAGGGGCCCTATTACCAACTGCTGCAATTTTACTTTAGTCTTAACATGAGCATCCACTCTCCACATGTGAACAAAGACACCAAAGGACAAAAGTACATGTCTGAAGAATGTTAATTATCAGTCTCCCAGTGGCATTCAGATGAGTGCACTAATCAGGCTTGAGAAAGGCTAAGCAGCTCTCATAGACTGCTTTAGCGTGATAGCCGTGGAGCAAGTTTTTGGAATGAGATGAGGAGAAGAAGAAAGACCTGTCTCCCTGTAGTCGCGTCAAGATTCTGTCTGGAAAGCTGTAGTCGCTGGATAAAGGACATACCAGGGCTTTGATCAAGAGAGGAGACTTTCACAGGTGAAGCAGCTAAAATGGAAGGAGCAGTGTGAATATCTGTCACACTGGAGTAGCCTATTTCTCTTAAGACATGTGCGAGAAGATGTCAAAACACTCAGTATTTTTGCAGCCTTTTTGCAAATATACCAAAAAAGCCAAGCCGTGCTTTAACGTGTCCCAATCAGGCAGGCAATTACAGACTAGAACACATTGTGCAAAGTATTAACAGCAGGCAACTCACATGGAAATGGCACACACTGCTTCCTGCTCTCTGTGTTGCTCAATTAGCAGAGAACATTTGCGATTTCTTGTTTTTGTCTGATTTGTCTATTACCTAAATGTAATCAGATGCTGTTACTTGTATATATCAGTTGTTTGTTTAGTTTTTGTTTGTGTTTTTGAGTGTGGAGAGCGAGGCGGGGTGGTTTTTGTTTTATTTGTGTATTTTTGTTTGTGTTTTTGCATATTATGAAAGGTGAATTGTGTAACTTTTCTGGCGAAGGATCCCAGTAAATGCGTTTTTCCATGGAAATGTTATTGATTTGGATTTTGTTTTGCTTTCTCTTTCACAAAATGGTGTCAAAAACCTTTCTATCTTCATGGAATCCAAACCAGACTAAGTTACAGGTAGGATCTGTGGAGAGGCAACCCTGCTCACAGTCAGAATCATTGTTTTTCTAGGTGCTTTTGAGCTGTAAAACCACCTGTAGTTGAATAAAAGTAAAGTAGGACTATTTAATGTCATACTGAGCAATAACATCTCCATAAAATCAAGCAAGGGACGGACCCTCCACTCGAAAAGTTACACAATGCGCTTTTAAAATTGGAAAAACAGAAACACAATAAAAAATGTGTCAAATATAGTTTCACATTTTCCTGAAGAAAACGGGGTTTCACGAGTGCGGCGGTGTCACTTGAAATCCCCGGGCCTGACGAGTGAATGAGAGGAGGATTAGAGGGGTAATGCCAGTAGATGAGAGAAAAAGGGTCGCCATGGTGTGCCACTCTGCAAGGATTAGCTTTAAAAACAACTTCGCGGTTTGAAAATGCGTCACTCAAGGACAATATTCAACTGGTTTGCAAAGTTGCCTCATAGAGTTACATTTCTCCTCATTTAGTAGCTGACAACATCAACGTTCTGAATAAATCACAATCATTTCAATGCAGATGGTGGTCTACTTATCACGTATCGAGATGTGTGGCGTAGATGCACCTGTGGAGGAGATGCACAAACTGACAGCTGTGATGAAAATGTGAAATGGACCTATCGCGTTTTCAGCATACAGTCTATAGCTGTCACTCATGGAAGATGCTACGTCCAGATGGCGGGACAATTAGAACATGTAGATGCGCAGATCACTGTCTAAATAGGCCACAATGCAAATAAAGCCCGGGGAACAGAGGGTGGGGGCCCATTAGAAGCCACACTGGCATTAACTCCTTATATTTTCAGTAATCCTAAGACTAACAGATGAAAATATCACAGTACAGTCAGGTGTTTCTGTATAATTTAGGCCAAAAATCGAAATAAACTCCTCCAAATGGTATTTTATTAGATGTTTATACCAATTTAAAGGCACACTGTGTCACTTTTTTGCCACCTGCTTGATTCCATGTTATTTTTGCATTGTGCCACACCACCAAGTTACAGATCAGCTCTGTGGAGACGTGGACCAGCTCACAGTAATAATGCATGTTTCGTTTTGAGAAATAAATGTAGAACTTGTAACTAAATAAATGCAAGATATACTGTATTTGTATAATGCTGTACTGTGGAACATCCAAGGCAGAGGTATAAGATCATCATGGAGACAAGCAGATTGCAGACCAGTTGCACAATGCACCTTTAAATGCTAGAAATTGTGTACCTCCTAGGCCTGTCATGATAATCACTATGTCAACTTATCTTTCAATATATACTGGGGGTCAATATTTATCGTGTGTACATTTTTTTAGTAAAAAATTAGGAGATTTGTGGTATTTTTGTTCTACTATAATAACATTTGAGCTGCAGAGGGTGGAATAAATAACTTCTATGGCTAATCACTGGTTAATAGGGGTGGGACGAGATACAATTTCCACAAGACATGACCAGACACGAGATTGGATCTACAAGAACGAGACAAGATGAGATTTTGACATGATTTAGGCTATAAATAAAAGCTTTGTGCATTTCAGTACCCAGTTTTACTTGATTTTACATGTCTGTTGTCATTGCAGCTCTGCTTTTTAGGACTACGCATTCTCCAAAAATGTAACTCGGCAGCAAGACATGAGGGAAAAAACCTCACAAGATCATTTTTTACTGTGTGCACGATCTTGAGGCAGCTTTGTCTTGTAAAATCTTATAACACGAGATCTTGTCCCATCCCTAATGGTTAATTCTGCTATTTACCTGTTGCAGCCCCATCCTTTTAATGATATTGTCGATTTAAAATTGGTTTACTGGGATTATCTTGCATTATATTGCTATTGTATCAGATATAAAAGTAGTTTCATTGGTATTGTACTGCATTATCTGTCTAGATTAATATATCAAGCTGCTAAACATGTTATAATTTAAATATAGATAAGATAATTACCATATCGCCTTATCATTCAGTATATGAAGGCTGGAACTATATTCATTCAGTATGAAAGCTGAAATTATCTTTGGGAGTTTCAGTATTTGTCGTGTACACATTTCCTTTGCACTACTGGGTAATTTGTGGTTATTTTTAGATTACATGGTAAGATTTAAGAGGTAAAAGGTTGAATTGATAACTATGACTCATTACAGATGCAAACTATGTACTTCAGTGTGCTATTCCTCTGTTCATTTATTGCAGTGAGCGTGTTTTAACATTTTTGGAAGGATAATTCTAGTTTAGGGTGATTATGTCAAAAGAATTAATTAGTCTCATTATGATCGTTTAATGTCTATATTTTCAGTTAATCACACTTCAAAACGTGTTATCCTGACAGGCCTAGATCCTGTTATGTTGTAGAAGCTGGCCTATGCTTAGTGGGCCTATATATAAATAGCCAAAATGTGGGTTTTGCAGACTTGCAATAAGCGTGATTTGACCAGCATACAGAAGCATCAGCTGTACCCAAACATAATAGACACATATGTATTTGGGGGGATTACACACCTCGTTTGTCCTCGATCTTTACCGTGAGTTCCACCACAGGCTCAGTCTCTCTGTCCAGGCGCCTGGTAATGATGATATCTCCACTGTCGCGCCCCACGCTCACGGGGGACTTGTGGGGCTCCGGGTGAAGCAGCTCGTAGGCGGCTGACTGAAATCTACTGGGGCTCAGGCTCGTGATTACAGAGCCGATGCTGGCGTCTTCAGACACGTTGAGAGAGAGGAGAGTGTCCGGGTCGAGTAACGCCCTGGGTCCGCGCCTTGACCGCACTGACCCCGTTAATTCAGCGGAGGGCCAACGCTGTGGAGATATAATGACCGTGACCGGGTTACTGGACAGTGGGGGCCAGCCGTGGTCTCTGGCGTAAACACTGAATCTAACTTTTGAGGGTAAGCCGAGGATAGAATCAACTAAAAGAAGTTCCCCTGTTTTGGGGACTACATAGAAACTGCCATTTTGTGGGACAGACGTGTAGGTTAACTCTGCGTTCTTCCCACTGTCTGCATCGACAGCCTCAAACCTGTAGACAACACTACGGAGAGCTGTCGTGTCATCTAAAGTTATGTGCACCGCGTCTGCACTGCGAAAAATGGGTTCGTGATCATTCGCGTCTAAAACGTCTACTTTTACAGAAGCGACAATGTGAGCACCGCCACACTCCGGTCCGCAGCCCTGGCAGCGCAGAGCCAGGTCCAGTACGTACTCCGAGCGCGTTTCCCGATCCAAAACCCGACAAGTTTTCAGCAATACATTTCCTCTGTTGTGGTGAGTCAAAACTCGAAAATCTTCGCTCCCGTTGCCGTACAGTTTCAAATGCAGCCCGGAGACTGGGCACCATTTTTGCGCGTTTAGACGTCTCACCGGAATGCTAAGTCCGTTTACTTTAGATGCTGTCGGTGAGTTCTCAAAAACATGCCCGTGAAAGAAAGGCACCCGCTCCGAGGACAGGTATCCAACAGCCGGCGCGAGGAGGCTGCACAACACGAGCCTCCAAATCATGTTGGCGCCAAGTTATATCCCCCCAGCGACCGGAGCAGACAGCGAGTGATCATTCAAAAAGAGAAAATAAACAGTTGAGAAACATGTCCTTCGTAGTTGTCCAGCGCGTGGTCCACTGATAAGAACCCGAGAACTTTGCGCTCTCTCATCTTGGCAGACGAGCGGGCTGCATGCAGCTCGGTGCGTCTGTCCACAGGGCTGCAGGCAGGAGCTGTGTGCGGACCCAGCGTTCAGCACCAGAGCGCCGGATAGCGCCAAGCGCGGGGGCGTGGCGGCGCGCGCGATGGAGCTCCTCTGTGAACCCCACCCTGAGAGACGGTCAGAGGGGGCCCACCGCCCGCTGCCTTTCGCAAACACAAACGTCACAAGTGCGTCCTAAATAGGAAGCTGCAAACACATCATGCTCTTAAGTGCACGGAGTAAATAAAGATGCTCCCTGTGGAAAACTGCAATAAAATGCACACTTCACATATTCTCAGCAGGGTATTTAAAGTTTACTGTTAACATTTAAATACGGTTTTAAATTCACTATTTTATGAAGTCCAGGTCACTCAAACTGCACAGTCTCAAGACTAACTTTGAGCTATTAACATTCAGCATAAGGGCTGTGGTCTGTGAGGACTAATCTGACTCTGCAGTGAGCATCTGTGACCTGAGTGTGGATTAGCTGCTTGCCATCAGAACTACTTCATGCGTTAAGCTTTGTTGTAGTGAAACTTTAATACTCCCTAGAATGCCCTTTTCAACATACAGTAACATGAGCATCACCTGCTCTTTTTCAAGTGTTCCAAATATGCTCCAAAACTCACAGCTGTAACTGCTCCCATCAGGCAGTGTGTGCCTCACATAAAGAAGTGCCCAGTCAAATTAGAGTAAGACCTCGAGCTACACGTTTCACTGTGGTCTTATTCAACAAAGTGAGTGTAGCAGAACAGTGTGTGAGAATGATAAATGCGAAGAGCCTGTGCCTCACCTGAAAATGCAGAATCCTGAAGAGAGCAGCCAAGTTTGGAGTTCGGTTTGGGTCATTAGCTCTATGCCATCTCTTCCTCTTCTCACATTTTCTGTTTCACTCCCTTCAGGCACAAGGTAATCCAAATTGAATGATAGAATGTTGCACCGGTGTAAGCATTTTTTTTTACAGCAAGTATACTGAAAATATGATGTGCAGTGATTTGAACATTGGTAAATAGAACAAAATAGTTTTAATGGTCCAAAAATTGATTCTTGTGAGCTTTAAACCATGTTAGAATGATGTTACCTCATCGAAAACATGCCCTGAAGTTGTGTTTTGTTTCAATCATTTGAGTAACGCTGCATTATTAGTCTGTCTACATCCCCAAAGCTCAAAATGCTCTGTTCCAACTTGTGATGTCATGTAGTTTCCAAGTTAGCAGTTACCTTTTACATTTTGTTTAGTAAAAATCAGCAATTCCAGGTCTGAAATCATCCAAATGATTCTAGTGAAGGTGTACTTCCTGTATTACCATATGACAAGGTGGAACAGTGTTTTCTGAAGAAGAAGAAGAGAAGAACTGAGCCTAAATATGCAGGATTTGTGAGTTAATCATGTCTGAATGACACACATACACAAAACACTCCAAGTATGTTTATGATAAGGAAACAACATTATGATGCACAAAACACTCTACAGTGTACTACAATAAATACAATATTGACTCATTGTTCAGCTAGATGGAACAATAATTTTTTCAGGGTTAATATTATCTCATTGGGGAACCGTTTGTTATTCTTCTATTTAGAATAGAGTTTGAGCTGTAAAGGGTTGAATAAATAATTCTATGACTCATTATAGACACAGACAAACTTCTAGCATTTCGATCTTCTATTTATTTATTGCAGCTCAAGCTTTTTTTGTATTTACAATATACTGTGCATTGTTTGTTGATATTTTGGGGATGATTTCAACCAATTAGTTTCAGTATTATCTATATTTTCTACAGCCGGATATCTCACTTCAAAATGCATTATCATGACAGGCCTAGGTTAGAATAATAAGCATTTTCAAACACATCTGGAGGATTATTTTTGCACAAAAGGAGTTGATTTGATCTTCTACCACTCAGCGAACAGTAGACAAGGTTTCTGACTCGTTTGTGTGTTTTTGGAGGAGGCGCGACAAAGCAGCGCATTTGGTTCTAATACGTTCTAAAAGTTTTTTGGTACTGACTCTAACTGTAGGCTCTGCTCTGCCTGAAGCTCTGTTACTCAAGATAGGCTTTAAAGTTGGGTCCACTATCTGATTGTCTCCATGGAGATGTTAGATGTTGCTTTGCCTCCACGGTGCTCCACGGTGTGCCATAAAACGTTTCTATCCTATGTTTTTGTGTTTTTATTGCTCAAAAATACCTTAAAAAAATGCATTCTCAGCGTAGTCACCTCTCCACAGATCTGAGCTCTAACTTGGCCTTGTAGTGTCACTCGCTGTAGAAAATTCCAAGCAAAGCAAAAACATCTTCCTGGAAACCATCAATTGGCGGACCCTCCACAAGAAAAGTCACACAAAGCACCTTCAATCTGAGTTTTAAATGAAAACAATCTGACCAGAAAAAGTGGATTTAGCTGGAACTACAAAAGCTGATGTGTGGTGTTAAACAAGTCTTTCTCAAATACAATTACAGCCACAGGATAGCTAGCATTAGACATCAATGTTTCAGTCACTTTCATTTTTTTTGTAGAAAATCAAACACCCAGGGGACCATGAAGGCTCACATTGATCACTGGCTCCTAAAAATGTAGTGGTTAAATCCATTTTGCATTTCTTCTTTTCAGACAATCTAAACAAAATCCATCCATCTTCTTCCGCTTATCCGGGGCCGGGTCGCGGGGCAGCAGTCTAAGCAGGGGCTCCCAAGCTTCCTTCTCCCCAGCCACTTCCACCAGCTCCTCCGGACGGACCGAGGCGTTCCCAGGCCAGCCGAGAGACATAGTCCCTCCAGCGTGTCCTGGGTCTTCCCCGGGCCTCCTACCGGTGGGACATGCCTGGAACACCTCCCGAGGAGGCGTCCAGGAGGCATCCAGACCAGATGCCCGAGCCACCTCAACTGGCTCCTCTCGACGTGGCGGAGCAGCGACTGTACTCCGAGCTCCTCCCGTGTGACCGAGCTCCTCACCCTATCTCTAAGGGAGCGCTCGGCCACTCTGCGAAGGAAACTCATTCCGGCCGCTTGTATCCGCGATCTAGTTGTTTCGGTCATTACCCAAAGCTCATGACCATAGGGGAGGGTAGGAACGTAGATTGACCGGTAAATCGAGAGCTTCGCCTTTCGGCTCAGCTCCTCTTCACCACAACGGTCCGATGCAGCAACTGCATCACTGCCGGCGCTGCACCGATCCGCCTGTCAATCTCACGCTCCATCCTCCCCTCACTGCGTGAACAAGACCCCGAGATACTTGAACTCCTCCACTTGAGGCAGAGACTCCCCACCCACCCGGAGAGGGCAATCCACCTTTTTCCGGTCGAGAACCATGGCCTCGGGATTTGGAACAGCTGATTCTCATCCCAGCCGCTTCACACTCGGCTGCAAACCGCCCCAGTGCACGCTGCAGGTCCTGGTTCGATGGAGCCAACAGGACAACATCATCCGCAAAAAGCAGCGATGAAATCCTGTGGTCCCCGAACTGGACCCCCTCCGGCCCCTGGCTGCGCCTAGAAATTCTGTCCATAAATACAATGAACAGAACCGGTGACAAAGGAGCAGCCCTGGCGGAGTCCAACATGCACCGGGAACAGGTCTGACTTACTGCCGGCACGCGAACACAGCTCCTGCTCCGGTCATACAGGGACCGGACAGCCCAGCAAAGGGCCCCGGACCCCATACTCTCCCGGAGCACCCCCCACAGGGCACCACGAGGGACACGGTCGAATGCCTTCTCCAAGTCCACAAAACACATGTGGACTGGTTGGGCAAACTCCCATGAACCTCGAGCACCCGATGGAGGGTGTAGAGCTGGTCCAGTGTTCCACGACCAGGCCGAAAACCACACTGCTCCTCTTGAATCCGAGGTTAGACTATCGGCCGAACTCTCCTCTCCAGTACCCTGGCATAGACTTTACCGGGAGGCTGAGGGTGTGATTCCCCTGTAGTTGGAACACACCCTCCGGTCCCCTTTTTATACAGAGGGACCACCACCCCGGTCTGCCAGTCCAGAGGTACTGTTCCCGACCGCCACGCGATGTTGTAGAGACGTGTCACAACCAAGACAGCCCCACAACACCCAGAGACTTAAGGTACTCAGGACGGATCTCATCCACCCCGGAGCCTTGCCACCGAGGAGCTTTCTGACCACCTCAGTGACTTCGGCCAGGGTGATGGATGAGTCCGCCTCTGGGTCCCCAGCCCCGGCCTCCTCTTCGGAGGACGTGACGGTGGGATTGAGAGGAGATCCCCAAAGTATTCCTTCCACCGCCCGACAACATCCCCAGTCGAGGTCAGCAGCTCTCCCCCGCACTGTAAACAGTATTGGTGAAGGGCACTTCCCCCCTCCTGAGGCGCCGGACGGTTTGCCAGAATTTCCTTGGGGCCGTCCGATAGTCCTCCTCCATGGCCTCCCCGAACTCCTCCCAGACCCGAGTTTTGCCTCTGCAACCACCGGGCTGCAGCACGCTTGGCCCGCCGGTACCCGTCAGCTGCCTCAGAGTCCACCGGGCCAGTAAGGCCCGGGGAACTCCCTTCTTCAGCTTGACGGCATCCCTTACTTCCGGTGTCCACCACCGGGTTCGGGGATTGCCGCCGCGACAGGCACCACAGACCTTGCGGCCACAGCTACGAACGGCCGCATCGACAATGGAGGCCGAGGAACGAAGCCCACTCGGGCTCCATGTCCCCAGCCTCCTCGGGATCTGGGAGAAGCTCTCCCGGAGGTGTGAGTTGAAGGCCACACTGACAGAAGGTTCCGCCAGACGTTCCCAGCAGACCCTCACGATACGCTTGGGCCTGCCAGGAGTCTTTCCGGCTTCCTCCTCCGCCAGCGGACCCAACTCACCACCAGGTGGTGATCCAGTTGACAGCTCTGCCCCTCTCTTCACCCGAGTGTCCAAGACACACGGCCGGAGGTCAGATGACACGACAACAAAGTCGATCATCGACCTCCCGGCCTAGGGAGTCCTGGTGCCACGTGCACCGATGGACCCCCTTGTGCTCGAACATGGTGTTCGTTATGGACAAACTGTGACTAGCACAGAAGTCCAATAACAGAACACCACTCGGGTTCAGATCAGGGAGGCCGTTCCTCCCAATCACCCCTCTCCAAGTGTCACTGTCATTGCCCACGTGGGCGTTGAAGTCCCCAGTAGAACAATGGAGTCCCCGGTCGGTGCACTGTCCAGTACACCTCCCAGAGACTCCAAGAAGGCCGGGTCCTCTGCACTGCTGTTCGGCCCATAGGCCGACACCACAGTGAGAGACCTGTCCCCGACCCGAAGGCGCAGGGACGCGACCCTCTCGTTCACCGGGGTGAACTCCAACACGCAGCGGCTGAGCTGTGGGGCAATGAGCAGGCCCACACCAGCTCGCCGCCGCTCCCCGCGGCCAACGCCAGAGAAATGGAGAGTCCAACCCCTCTCAAGGAGTTGGGTTCCGGAACCCAAACTGTGCGTGGAGGTGAGGCCGACTATATCTAGCCGGTAACGCTCAACCTCCCGCACAAGCTCAGGCTCCTTCCCCCCAGCGAGGTGACGTTCCATGTCCCCAGAGCTAGTCTCCATGTCCGGAGATCTGGTCGCCGAGGCCCCTGCCCAGCCGACTGCCGCCCAGATCCCTCTGCACCCAGCCCATCTAAACAAAATGTTGGCTGTTTGCTAATGTTACTGCCATACTAGTAGTAGTAGTACTACTGAACATTCCACTATAGTAGGATGACCAGATGTCTCTGTTTACCTGAGACGGCCCCAGTTTTGAGCCCTGTGTGTCCTGTCCCAGCAGATTTATACAGAACAGTGATTTGCCCCAGTTTTATGCAAAAAATGTCCCTGCGTCCCTATTTTTGACCAGTTTGATCCTAATCAAGCACTAAACTAAGACTAAACCAGGATTACATCAGGTCTAAACCAGAATTTTTGACTAATCATATCCGTGCCAACAGTAACAAGAAGGATACATTGTCATTTGTTTAGTCAAAATACAGAAAACTGTGTTTGAAAATGACCATAAAGCAAAAAAAGGCAGCGTCAGAAGTCCCTCTGATTATGACTGACGCAAGAATGCACAATCTTACACACTCTGTTCACTATTTTATTTATACCAACCCTAAATGGGTGTGTCCCAGTTTTGAATTTTGAAAATCTGGTCACTCTACACTATAACGATGCATGTAGAACACCCCCAGCATAATGCCACTGCAAAGAATCAATTCTGGCATCCTCCCCTTGTGTATTTATGGTTGAATTGATGAATGTGTACTCCATGCGGTGAAAGAAATTGTTGGTCAATCTGTTTTACTTTCCTTTGCTGCTTTACTTTCCTTTTCTCATTATGAACCTTCTCCACATTTGCACAGTTGGCTAACTGGAACAGGCTCTAGTTACACACAGTCAACAAAAGAAATAAGAATGAATGAACAATAGACACTGTATTGGCAAAAGTATTCACTCACCCATCCAAATAATCAAAATCAGGTTTTCCATGGCCACTGGTGTATAAAATCCAGCCCCTCGGCATGCAGACTCTTTCTACAAACATTGGTGAAAGAATGGGTCGCTCTCAGGAGCTCAGTGAATTCCAGCGTACATGTGCAACAAGTCCAGTCGTGACATTTCCTCACTCCTAAATATTCCACAGTCAGCTGTCAGTGGCATTATAACAAAGTGGAAGCGTCCAACATCAGCGCGTGACCTCACAGATGTGCTTCTGGGACAGTGGTCAAAAATTCCCATAAACACACTCCTACACCTTGTGGACAGCCACTTTGGAATTTTGGACATAGGACCTAATTACCTAGTAAGGTAAGGTAAGGTAAGGTTTATTTATATAGCGCTTTACACAGACACATGTCCCCAAAGTGCTTTACACAGCATTTTACAGAGCATTCTTCATTCACTCCATACCCGGTGGTGGTAAGCTACTGTTGTAGCCACAGCTGCCCTGGAGGCACACTGACAGAGGCGCGGCTGCTACAACACCAACAGTCCCTCCGACCACCACCAGACACAGGGAGAACATGCAAAGGCAGAAAGGCCCGGGCGACCCGGGGATCGAACCCACAACCTTCTTGCTGTGAGGCATGAGTGCTAGCCACTCAGCCACTGTGCCGCCCATGCAGCCAGAATCTTAAAGATTTAATCCAGTCCCTGTATTTGGAGAGGTCAATGGTGCTAGGCTAGTGCATGTCAATGGCCGTAGTTGTCCTGCCACTAAAAACAGTCTTACCCACTCCACAGTGCACTCCAAGGCAAAACAATTATTACACCAGACTGATTTGAATGTCTGTGTCGATAGAATAATGTCTGAAATAAAACTAACTTTGCATCGCATGAATCTTTCCATGTTGTGGGACTATTTTCTCATATTTTATCAGTCCGCTGCTGCCAAAGTTTCTATCAGGAAGTACAACTTGCTGCAGCTGCTCAGATTTAAATCCTTCAAATGCAAGGTTGGTTTTACTTCTAAAATGATTCTATCGACACAGACACTCACATTAATAGTCTGGTGTGATAACAGATGTGCTTCGGGTGCACTGTGGAGTAGGTAAGACTGTTTTAAGTGGCAGGACGACTGTGGCCACTGACATGCACCAGCCTAGCACCAGAGACTTCTCCAAATACAAGGACTGGAAGGAATATTTAAAAAGTGTCTCCACACGTCTCCAACTCTCTCACTAGGAAATGAGGCCCTTTGTCCAAAATTCAGAACTGTCCCTTTAAGAATGGGATGTCACTAAAGTTCAATAATTTTGGCAATATAGTGTAACTTCTAAGGACTATGACTGCTGTAGTTTGTTGTCTTATATTATGCAAAATTGACTCTTGTGAGTGTTAGTCCGCATTATAATGTTGTTACCTCCTCAAACATACCTGGAGTGTTGTGTTTCATTCACAATGTCTTTATTATTACTACATTCCCAAAGCTCATGTATAGCGGTAGTTTTCAAGTTAACAACTCCTTTTATCTTTAGTTCAGTAGAGATTGGAAATTCCAGGGCTGAAATTATCCAGATGATTCCAGTGAAGGTGTATGGAGTTTATAAACATGTGGTCATGACATCACAAGGTGGTGTTTTTAGTTGCTCAGCCTAAATATGCAGAATAAACATGTGCGAATGAAACAAACCACAACTCCAGGTCTGTTTTTGACGAGGAAACAACATAACATCGATCAGAAAATGATGTAATATGGGCCCTTTAATGAAGTTGAAGTTGTCTTGCACAATCACCCAAGTACATTTGCATCACCTTTCTGCATAATTGGGCGACTATGACCGGTGAGCCATGTAAACAACACCCCACGTCGCAACCTCCATATGTTTCTCTCTGCAGCCGGTCTCTGCACATGGTGATTCAGCCTGTAATATTGTCGCCCTGAGTGCTCTCCCATTTCCATCCCACTCTCTTAGCGTGCTAGTCACCCAGCGCGGTGCAAACCCAATCTGGAGGTGGCTACTGCTAATTCTCACAGACTGCACGCTTTCAATTCCCCTCGCCGCTCCGTGCGTGTCATCTCAGGAGACTAAATATTACATAGAGAGAGCGGGAGAGGAGGGGGGATTGTTTGAAAGATGGGGAATAATGGTCTTTAGAGCTCGGCTGTACGCCCTATTGAGTCTGTCTCTCATGTCACGTCAACCTTTACTTAAGACATGCCTAGATCAATATTCATAACCATTTAGGCAGAGCGATGCTACGTCGGATATGTAATTCAATGTCACGCAGGCTACTGCTGGCTCACAAGCCCACATCGGTATTCAGTTTGGAGATACATCAAAGCTCCCTGCGTAGAGATCCTTATCAATCTCAGACTCTAATCCATCACTTGCAATTTTAGCTACGTTTATGGGGAGCGGTAAACTGTTCTTTTCAGGCAATAAGTCTGGTAAGTGGCTGTAAGCCCCCCAGACAATTTTGAAACCCTGCCTGCAGCTGGAGCACGGAGCTCATAATGGGAAATGGCTGAATGCCTTAACTTGGCTGTAGGGCATGTCACCGCCTGGACACCCTTTCATTCTATGTTCACAAGGTTGAATATTCACTGACCTGGGGAAGAGAGCCGTGAACTTATATGACCTCTAATGCAATAGGGAACCAAGGACCTCATGCTACATCATTGGTATTGGCAATGAAAGATCCTATATAAGCAAAAATGACTCTTGTGAGCTTTAATGTGCAATAAGTTAAATGTGGAGCTCAAGGAATGTCCACATTTTAAACAGTTTAAATGTTTAAAGAAATTACTTTGTCACACTATACTAATGAAGAAGCTTCTTTTTGAGATACTTATTGTTATTGTTGGTTTGAAAGGAACTATCTAATATTTGCTGTGGTTGATCAGAATGGTATAATTTAATTCGGGCATGCATGTAAGGAAATTTGATTGTCTTTGTTTAAATGTTTTTATTATTTTTTTTCTCTTCTTTATTTTTGTTTCTTGTATTTGGAGTTGGTAATCGTAAACCGGAATCATGGCCATACACTGCGATTTTTGGCCCTTTTTGAGCCGATCTTTCACTCATGCGACTGTTTGTGGGCTTGAGTTTTGGCTTAATCGTGTGTCGTGCTTCGTATAGTATACATGAGGTAACAAGAACCAATTAATACCTCACAGCTCCCGATCGGCAATCATAGGTGACAAGAATATCAAACCTGTTTTGTACTGTTGAAGTGGTTTGTATGGTGTGAGAACATGAATCGTGAGCTGTGACCTGTGTACAGTTTGAGCTGGGGCTGAAACGATCAAAAATATCGCACGGTACATCCGCCATTAGACATGTTAGAATGTTATTCCCGCATCAAAAACATACCTCGATTTGGGTATTGTTTCATTCACACATGTTTGAGTCATCTGCATCTTCAGCGATCAAAATGCTCTGTTCCAACTTGTGATGTCAAGTAGTGTAGTTTTTCAAGTTAACAGTTGCTTTTTACCTGTTGTTTATTAGCGATTAGCAATTCCAGGGCTGAAAAGATCCAAATGATTCTAGTGAAGGTGTATAGAGTTTAAAAACACAGATAAGCATTGTATTACCTAGGGTGGCCAGATGTCCCTGTCCCAGGAGATGTACACAAAACAAGTGATCTGTCCCAGTTTTATACAAGAAATGTCCCTGGTGTCCTTGTTTTTGACCAATTTGATCTAAACCAGGGCTCAGGTAGGACTAAACTAAGATCAAACCAGGAGTACATCAACTCTAACCCAGGACTAAAACAGGACTATCAGAATTTTTGACTAATCTGATCCGTGCCAACAGTAAAGAAGAGCATAAATTGTCATTTGTTTAGCCAAAATACAGAAATCTATGTTTCCAAATGACCATAAAGCAAAAAAATGCAGCTCCATAAGTCCCTCAGATTATGACTGACACGAGAATGCACAATGTTTTCACTGTTTTATTTATATAAACCATCCCAACCAGGGTATGTCCCAGTTTAGAATTTTGAAAATCTGGTCACCCTAGTATTACCACATGACATCACAAGGAGGAACAGTGCCTTTTGAGCCTATTGCGTATTCAGTTTGAGAGAAGAACCCAGAGATAGAAAGATGCAGGATTTATGTTTATGCTTATTTATTAAATATGGGACAGTGCACATTAATCAACATGTGTTAGTGCAGCATGTAAATGTGCCAGAGGTATCCATGCAAGATAATGCGCATTTGTAGTCCCATTAGCAGGTTGTTTTGTGTGTTAAACATGTGCGAATGAAACAAAACACAACTCCAGGTATGTTTGAGAGGAGGAAACAACATTACAACGGCGTAACACGGGCCCTTTAAGGTGAACGACTGTAGAGCATCCGAAAAAGCTGGTGTCTGAAATGAGCTCCTCACTATTCTCGCCTGTAACTCGGCTTTGAACTTCTTAAGTGCTTCATGAATCCAAATCAAATTCTGTCCTTTATCATGTCGTCTCACATGGCCAAATTCGCCGTGACTGCCAGCATGGGAGATAGCAGCAGCAAAGGCTAATTCAATCACAGAGCCAGGCCGGAGTTTTAGGAAAGAGTTTATACTTGGGGGTTAAGAGTTGAGATGAAATGCTAACTTATATCCTATAATAACAACAAGCCGCTAATGAATTTATGAGAAAAAAATCATGAAACAGTCTCATCATCCTTCTTCTGCGGCAGATAACTAAGAGCTGCGGGGCACCGGAGAGGAGAAACATGCTGTAAAGAAAAGCAGCCAAAGAACATTAGAAGACTTCATGCTTATATAATGAATAATTGACCATTCAAAAGGGAGCACGCGCACACCAGCTTCTGAAAGGTTGGCCACTTGCAATGATAAAAAATTTGCTCTTACACAAAAATATAACGACCTTGAGATGTTCCTGTATTGCAAGTTTCCCTTTAAACGCGTGGAAATGATGGATGGTACGGAAAGTTAACAAAGGGATTAAAAAACGGGCATTGGATAACTGTGAGTTATTTTGGTTTAGTGCAAATTAAAGGAGCACGATGTAGCTTTTCTGGCTGAGAGTGCACTACTACTTGTTTCAACTGAGATGTTATTGTTTTGCCTGGAATGTTCCACAGTATGGCATTAATCTTATCAGTGTTGGAGATTTTACTGCTCAAAAGACCTTTTTCTCAACGGCCGAAAGTGCCAGGATGTAGGGAAAATGTCACCTTGATAGTTGTGGATAAATTCTTCATTGATAGAATATGTAAGTAAGTAAGTAAGTTTTTATTTATCTAGCGCTTTTCACAGACAGATGTCACAAAGACTCTTTACAGATGTCCTTTGCCGACCTTTTTGGATGGAGATTTGGTGATGTTGTAGTTAGATTTATGAAGCTGGTGGAAAATACGTGACACATTTCCACAGATTTTTGCCAAAGAAAAGCTATCCATCCATCTTCTCCCGCTTAATCCGGCTGGGTCGCGGGGGCAGTTTGCTGCCCAATTCTCATAGCACCTGACCCCCCTATGAACCCCTCTGCGGGTGGTGAGCCCACAGGAGGGTGGACGTCATGGTCCTTGGTGTTAGTTCATAGGGGTGCGGGCATGTTTTGGGTTGATGGGGGAAACCGGAGTACCCGGAGGAAACCCATCCAGACACGGGGAGGAACATGCAAACTCCACACAGAAAGGCCCGGGCGACCCGGGGATCGAACCCGCAACCTTCTTGCTGTGAGGCCTGAGTGTTGCCACTCAGCCACCGTGCCGCGCCAAAGAAAAGCATTAACCGGAAATGACATTTACCGGACATCGCGGCACTTCCGGCCGTTGTGAAAAAAGTCTATCAATACTTTGCTGGGGGTCTTGTACATCTATGTGTATGGGTGGAATATTCACAGTTACCACGGTGATGCAACGCAAACATCAGCAAACACAGTCAAAAGCATCTCAAGATCATCTGGAAACTCAAGAAACAATACAAAATAGATTTAAACAGCACATTTTCAGAAGCCTGTGATCAGTACGAGCGTTCATGGTGTTGTAGGTGTTTAATTTTCAACAAAAAGCTAAATCAGTTCTTTCTGGTCAGATTGTGTTAAAAAAAAACTCCAACAAAGCCTCAGACAGAGCAGAGCCTGCAGTTAACATCACACCGCCCGGGAATGTTAATGGCTTCAGTTGCAAAGTATCAACACTTTCAAAAGATCTAACACAGCCTAATGACCTGCTTGTCTCCATGGTGATGCATAAGTGAAATGGCATACAATGGAACATTCTAGAAAAAGCAATAAAAATTACAATTGCACCTTGAATGGGATAATTGCCCAGCTATATCTGGAAGACTGGCAGCATAATTAAAGTGGATGACTATGTAATATAAGTTGCTATTCAGCTATGGCCATCAGACCTTTATGGCAACTGTACCCTAGCGTTCCTTTAGTACTGCCATTTCTGGGAACGGCGTGACAGTTTCGAGGAAGAGAGGTCTGTGATATGACTCAGATTTCTGTTCCAGTGTCTGTAGCTCCCCTGAGACGCCTTCTCTCATCACCAACCTGAAGGCAAAAGGGCCGGATAAATATAAAGACATTTCTCTCATGTATTAGGTACGGCTAATTACATTTGATTTGTTATCCCCCTCAGGCTTTTACCACCTACTGTAGCACTTAAGCTGTAGAAAACCGTATCTGTATATTAATAGACGTGTTAATTATGAATAGTGTGCAGCCAGGTTCTGTGTGACTACCAGGTGTTTTCAAACGCCACCCGATGTGCTGGTCATATCATCGGCTGTGAGCTGGACAAGTTTGTCACGCTGAGGGACGGGGACACTGGATAAACTGCGAGACATCATGGACACTTCTGCTCCTGCTGCGCCAGACTATACAGGAACTGAGGAGCTCAAACAAGGAGAAATACAGGAACACAGTCATACCATACTCCATACAACTGTACAATTCACCCTTGTGTAACAGGTAATACTCCCTACAACTGTACCACAACTTACCCTTATGTAACAGATAATACTCCCTACAACTGTACAACTCACCCTTATATAACAGATAATACTCCCTACAACTGTACCACAACTTACCCTTATGTAACAGATAATACTCCCTACAACTGTACAACTCACCCTTATATAACAGATAATACTCCCTACAACTATACAACAGATCACCTCTATGTAACAGATAACACTCACTACAACTGTACAATTCACCCTTATGTAACAGATAACCCTATGTCATGTCAGTCATTATCTCATCTTTGCTCTGTTTCTCCTTACGACCTCCTGTATATAGCTGAAATATAAATTTGTATTGCTATATTTCTGTTGTTTTTTTTTTTCTTGTACATATACATTCTACATAATTGTGCCTTATTTCTTTACTTTTACTGTATTTGGAATTACTGCTCTATTCTTCTTCTTCTTATTAGCAGTAGTATTTTATTCCATTCCATTGTTGCTGCAGAAAAATGTATTTACTTCGTGATCCATAAAGTATCTATCTATTAGGGATGTAAGAAAAAAAGACACTTCATTACACAATTCTCGAATCCAATCAATATGCATCCAAATCGATACAAATCTACTTTCTATTAGGGACGGGGCGAGACACAATTTTCACGAGACAAGACACGTCACGAGATTGGGTCCACGAGAACAAGAAAAGACGAGATTTTATTGCCATTTACCTGTTTTTTGCTCTTTGTTATTTTGAAATATTGTGATGTGTGAGCTACTGTGTCCAAATCATTTCGCTTGTGGATCAATAAAGTTTATCTAAGTCTAGGAAAACGCTAAGCCAATTTGAACTTGTGAACTCGTTCCAAATATCAAAAGGAAAAGAGACGCGATGAGACTAATATGGAAACCCAAAATAGTCCCATTATTAATGCATAGGCTTGTTGTTTTGAAAGAAACACACAGCTCTTCGGGGCTGCGTTCTGTCTGAGGAGAAACTTTATTATATCTACAAAGTGATTAGACCAGCCCGGGGCTCAAAATGTGATTAAAGCACTTGATGAGTGAATTGAAAACTATCTAATTCGAACCTGGGACAATGACAGCTCTCTATTAGCACAATGAACGCTTTCTTACTCCCAGGAAAACACACAAAGATGCCCATTGAAACCCAGAAGAAAAGGGGAAATTAACCCAGCGTCGTCCTCGTCTTCTTTCTCTTCTTTTCATCTGACCAAACCAAAGGGAGGTATTTTTTTTATTTTTGAAAGCAGCGGTAATGATTGTCTCTTAGAAAAACACACGGTTTAAAGCGTGAGACATTAGCTGGGATGCACAATGAGAGTCTGCAGTTCTTTTTCAGTTAATTATCCCAGGACGACCAAGCCATTAGGCAGGTTTCCATTACTAGACCAGTTCAAGGCTATGAGAGTAATAGAGTAAATTCAATAATGTTCTATTTATGAGGCTGAGAGGATTATAAGGGACGCCTTTGGGGAGAATATGAAATGTAGTGAAGGCAATCCAAGTCTAATAATCACTTCTGTGAACGTGGTGGTCCTGCAGAATCTCCTAAATGATTTAAAGGTTGGACCCAGAACTGAGACCTGTTTTGTATCGCTGTGGGTTACCTGCAGATCCAACTAATTGCTTTTTAGTACGCAGTTTAAACCAGCTTTTCTGTCCATTTAGCTACTTTTAAATACGTGTGAGTTTAATTGTCAATAATGATTGAACTCCAGGCTATGCTTTTGTCTGTTTGCCTCTACAGCTCTACCTCCCAAGTCCTGTATTTTCAACTTCTGAGAACTCAATTTTGAAGATTTTAAGAACAAATTATTTCCAGGGTTTCCAACTGAGGCTATGATGGCACAATCCATATTTGAAGCATTTTGCTGAATACAATTTATGGAGATTAAATGCCACCTATTGCCTGAATTTCTGAAATAAAGCACTGATAACTAAACAGCGTTATTACCGTAGGTTTAATACAATAGTGCAAACATAAATTTCTCTTATCAGTTTTCGTTCAGCTTGTTTTTAGACAATAGAGGCAAAAACTATGGACTAATATTAATGGAAAACACTTGAAATGAAAGGATCTGCATAGATACTGAGACTCGCACACTTGTCGGCTTGTCTGTAGGAACAACAGTCTACGCTTAATCATAATAAACTGGGGCAGTGAGCTGTAATTTTGTGACAAACATGATCGATAAAAAAAAAAGCTGTGAAGACAATAAATAATATGACAAACAGAAAAAACAGAATGTATTTTGGGCACTTTTTGGAAAATCATTAATGCACATAATCTACCAGTCGATAAGTCTCACTCAGATCCGGCTTAATTAAGATACGGTCAATAGTTCCACGTGTTTAAATATCATCGCAAAGGCTAATATTTAAAATGTGCAGGCTTTTGGTTCAGGTCAAGTGGAGGAAAAATTAAATACAGGTCTTGGCTAGTGCCCAGTTTAATCTTACATTTTGAAGTCCGTCCTAGAGCCTGTGATTTGTCCTTCCTCGGATCTCTTCTTCAGAATACTTATCATTCATGGCAACAACCGGCCACATGTATGAATGTATGAGCCATCAGGCAGGCCATCTTCCCATGGATCGCCTCATCCTGGGTCTGAGCCCGAGCTGCTTCAACGGGAGTGGATCTTTGTCGCCCCCTTGTTGTGAGCAGGTGAATTGTCATATCACTTGCCTGTGCTATTCTAAACCAGATTTTCTTCCTTCCTCCAACAGGATCTCACTGCATAATCATGGTGTCTGAGTAAGAAAAAAAAAAAGCAGTGTGAATCGTGTACTTGAAAATGTGTGTTTAATTGCAGAATATATTGACATACAGCACACAGCAATAAAACACTGCCATATTGCTTCTATACATTTAACAGCTCCTTTAGCTTATGAAACAAAACAGTATCATGGTACAGGAACAAAATAATAAGTAAAAAGACATACACACAGGCTCACAGAGCACTCATTACTTTCACTTTCAGGTGACTGACTTATGTAAAAATACACAGTTTTATAATAATCAGAACAGCAAAGACAAAGAGCATTCAGTATCTACTTGTGATCACTGCATTTAAAAGACAAACTGGACACACAGTGAACAGATGCACAGACACAAAACCATAGCCATAAAAACAAAAGAAATAAAAGAGAAAAGGGAATTCAACCAAAAGTATGGATTACTTTGTATGTACGCATACATACAGTACATGACATGACAAAGGTCATTCTTCTTTGACTGGCCTTCATTCTCCTCTTTAAAGTCTCTTTGTGCCTTGTTCATGTGTTGTATTAGACGAGTGCTGTGGCTTTTTACAACCATGTTTCTGGGGCAATAGTTTTGGTTGCTTTTCCTGCACATGTCTCTTCCCTGAGCTACCGCAGGATCATGGGGGCAGACCTGTCATCAGTCACTGTTTTACGGAGTCTGACACCTCTCCGAATGGACACCAGCATGTCCACTTCACTGTGGCCTGTGGAGGATACATCCTGTTCCCCTGAGCTGGGGAAAGGGAACTGCCCCTCGCCCAGGGCATGTGCACTAGCTGCCAACTCCCCTATCTTCTCCACCAGACTGTGGCGGTTGGCAGCAAAAAAGGGGTCTTCCTCTGCACTGTGGGCGACCATGCCAGAGGCTTCCTGAGTATAAACAGTCCTGTCAGCCCCTGCTCCTGCACCACCCCAGCTGTTTTCTGGGAGACTCATTCTCTTTGGAGAGCCCCTCATGTAGTCACATGTTGGATCGTCTCCGTACAGAAACTCCTCACTGCCGGTGTGAAGGTGAGAGGGGCTGGCATATCCTGGAGAGTCTGGCACTGTGGGCGTCTTCACGGGTACGATAGGGGGTCTGATGGGAATAGGGCCGGATGTTGATGGAGTCCTTCTTACCCCAGTTTTGGAGGAGGGTGTACGCCGTATGGTAGCTGTTCCTGAGGTGATGCTTCCTGAGCTGTGCCCTACTGTGCCATTTTGTGTTTTCCCGGCGGGCAGACCGGCTGTGCTGGCGGGCCTCTTGGTTTGAATCATGCGGCGGTAGCTCTGGGCAATGTTGCTGTGGCGTGGGATGGTGGAGGACTTGTCGAAGTCTGCCTGCCCTTCACTGTCAGCATCTCCATTGAGTGAGTAGCACTCATAATCAGAGCCTAAAGAGAGTGACACATGAGTATGTACTTTTTCTCCACCTCATAAAGCCAAACTGAAAACAGAGCGCTTTTCAAGAGTCAGTTTTGCCGCTCTTCAGTATAATTACATAATCATTTCTGTTCAGCAGCTTACTGAGTGCTACACTTTCCAAATTACACAAGCACATGAGAATTACATAAAAACAAAAATGTTCACATTAAAATTCAGATCAGTAAATAAACAGATGCAAATCCTAGTGAAGTCATGAACTCAACTCTATACGTGTGTGTTTGTGCTTGTGTGCATGTGTGTGTCTGTGTTTCTGTGTGTATCTGTGTGTGTACCTTGAGAGGGGATGGTGTCCTCAGAGCATGAGGGTGTGTTGGTCTGGGAGCTGTATCCGCTGGAATACTGCAGTGAGTCTCTGCTGCTCTTCTGCTGCTCCATGCTCAGGCCTCTGGTCAGGACCATGGCCAGAGTACTGGCTGCAGGAGACAGGGGCTCGCCATGCTAAAACAGTACATGTGAACTTAACTTTAACATTTATTCAGTACCTCTTAGTATTATTACTGTATTTCTATGTATTGCCTCACCTTAAGATTTCTTGTTCTGGGCAGATCATCTGGCTGCATCCCAGAATACCCCTGGGGGCTAGGGGGTGCTTCACTCTCCCTCATCTTATCCACAGACTCTCTCCTTCGCTGAGGAGTGCTGGCCAAAGGCGGCTCACAGGAACTGGCTTTGGCCCAATCCTGTGCCAGCACAAACAGTGAGACAATGAACCTGCTCTTCAGCGTTTAACGACAGCCGTTTGAAGAATCATCCATTAAAGTACGGTTCATTTGGCTCACGGTGAAGTTAGGTGTGGAAGTTCAGTATGCACAGGCACAAGCGTCGTGTGAGTGTTGTAAGTTGTGTCTAGTTTAGGACATCTTTATGAGAAAAGATGACAACAGTGAAGAGAGTGTGTTACATTTATATGTCAATTAACATGTATGGAGCCATCGAAACAAAAGCAAAGAAGCAAAACAGAATTAAAAAAGCAAATTAAAAGTTAATCTGCAAATGAAAACAAACCTTCCAGCTAGGAACCTTTGATGTGGGTGAGGGGGTGTTGGATCCGGGGGAGTGGTTAAATGTGGGGGACGCAGGAAGTATGACAGACATAGGCCTGATGGTGCCAGTGTGAGAGAAAGCAGGGCGGAAGGTACCGAAGGATGAGCATGAGCCAAACTGTGGAATGGACAGACAGTGTGAGTCAGAGGCCACAACATCCACAAATAGTCTATTTTAAACTGCAGCTGTCAAGAGGAAACAACCGGCCACTTCAACTAAACTATAACAAGGAGTACTGCAAATGTTGTGTGTGTGTCCAGTTAAAGGGCCCATATTTACCTGATCTATTTTATGATCTGGGTTATAATGGTGCTTCCTCATCAAAAACAGACCTGCAGTTGTGTTTTGTTTCTTTCACATGTTTTGTTTCTTTCACATGTTACCTGTAGATTTAGGCTGAGTTCTTCTCTCAAACAGAAAACACTCCAACTTGTGTTGTCATGTGATAATACAGGAAGTGCTCCACTGTGTTTTTAAACCCCATACACCTTCAAAAGAATCATGTGAATAACTTATAAGTCTGGGATTGCCCGTCTCT
Source organism: Odontamblyopus rebecca (assembly GCA_030686955.1). NCBI lineage: Eukaryota > Metazoa > Chordata > Actinopteri > Gobiiformes > Gobiidae > Odontamblyopus > Odontamblyopus rebecca. The sequence continues at coordinate 14,367,736 of CM060659.1, forward strand.
ACTGAACTAAAGGTAAAAGTTAGCTGTAAGTTGCAATGGTAACTTGAAAACTACCACAACGTGACCTCACAAGGTGGACCAGAGCATTTTGAGCTTTAGAGATGAAGCTTACAGAAATATATGTGAATGAAACAAAACACAACTCCAGGTATGTTTTGGATGAGGTACCAACATTATAACACGACTTAAACCTCACAAGAGAAAACTTTGCATAATACAGGACCTTTAAGTGGGCTGAGTGAGAATATGTGTGCATTACTAACCGCCGTGGGAGAGTTGCATTCGCTGACAGACTGGCAGGTTTCTGAGGCCTCCGAGGAGGCTGAGCTTGTTGATTTCTGGGGAAGGGAAAATGTAATATAAGAAACAACGTGAGGAGGATAATAAGTGGAGGACAGGAGAAAGGAAAGAGATGGGGAAAGAGTGTGACTTGGAGAAATGTTGATGAGGTTTAGAAAGAAAACGGAAGCTTTTTTTTGTTTTTTTTCACCGAGGGGATCTAGAGACCATAGCGGGATCAAAAATAAAGCAGCCTCTAAGATCATATATTCAGAAAAGAATCGTTGCATCAGTTGGTGTAGTGCTGAGTGTGCGCTGTACTCTGCAAACTGTTCAGACCAGCGAGTCCAGAGGGATCAAAAACCTCCGAGTACATTTCACAAGTGATGGAGTTCTGTAGCCAGTAGGCGTCTATACAAACGAGAACTGCTCTGTCTGAAAACAGCACGCACGACTCTGAAGGAAATGTTAACACACGAGCACAGAAATGGTGTTCAGTGATACAGTGATAGTCCCTCTGGAGTGGACATAAAATTAGAATACAAGTGAGCAGTACATCTGTGGCATGACTCGAGTAACTAGGGCTGAGCGCTCTTGAAATAGCATATTTGATAAAAACCCTTCTTGAACATAACCAACACACCCTTTTGATCAGCACTAAGTTAGATCAGTGGAGAGGCGACCCCACTCACAGTCAGAATGCCTGGTTTTCTGCCTGATTTGCCTCATTTTTGAGCTATAAAACCACCTGAAACTGAATAAATGTAAGATAAGGGAACATTCCAGGCCAAGCAATGACATATCCTTTGGAACAAGCTGTGCACCTTTAAATTTAAGTATTTTAGTTGACTCTAGAGTAAAATTTCAAAATGCTTTTATCAGGGTGCAAGATGAAGGTTACATTGGCCGAAATGCAGTGATGTGTTTTTATCCTTAACACCCATGATACAATAAAGGCTTTTTAACTTTTCTAAACAGAGTGCCTTGTTTTTTGTGATTTTCCATATGCATTTTTGAGAATCTACCCTAGAGACAACTACAACTAAGCTGATTTTTGACAAATAGAAATGACTGATTTCTTTTTTATTACACAGCCCTACTCACCTACACTACCAGTTTCTATAGATACAGAAGACATCAAATATTTGAAGCAAGATACGTGGAATTATGTAGAAAAGAAAAATACCTTAAATAACTACTAAATATTGAATAGAGTTACTTAACTTTTTTTTATTTACTACATAATCCCATTTATCTTCCTTCAGATGTTTGATGTCTTATGTATGTATATAAAACAGTGAGAGACACAGGAGTACATTCATGCTATAATACTCCCTACAACTGTACAGCAACTCACCCTTATGTAACAGATAATGGTGGTGTCAAATATAGAAATATATTTATATTTGACACCAGTCTCTTGTTATTTTTGCTATTTATTCTGAATATATTATTACCTTTTATATTTTTGCTCTTTGTTATTACTTTATATTGTGATGTGTGAGCTTCTGTGTCCAAATATTTCCCTTGTGGATCAATACAGTTTGCATGAGTCTAAGTCTAGTGTATCTTTTAATACGGTGTTAGAGCACAGAAGTAGCTGGTTGTATAGAGGGCGGTGGTACCTGGCTGGTGATGTCCGAGGGCATGGGTGAGGGGGGTTTGGAGTGGGTGTTGGCATCCTGGGAGACGAAGCCGGAGTCGTGAGAGGAGACGCTGCTGAGGCGATGGGCACCGGCCGAGGGCATCTGGAGGAGGCTGTCCACAGAGAATACAAAACAGAATGTTACTCCAAAGAGCCAGGGATTCGGATCAAATTTGAACTTTTACTAAGGAATAAGAGATGTTTTAAAGGGCCTATCTTTTGATCTATGTTATAATGTTGTTTCCTCATCACAAACATACCTGGAGTTGTGGTTTAATTACACCCAAACTCTGCATTCAAGCTGGAACAGAGCACTTTGATTTTTGGAGATGTACACAGACTAATAATAGAGGAGTACTCAAACATGTGGGAATGAAACAAAACACAATCCAGGTATGTTTTCGATGAAGTTAATGCATTTTAACATGGTCTTAAGCTCGCAAGTGTTAATTTTGCGCAATATAAATACTGTTAAGAGGAGAAAATGTGTAAAAGAAGATTAAATTTTGATATTTAACGCTGTGAACACAAGGTTGGATTTTCTAAGTGATGCCATTTGGAACATCAAAGAGCATTAAAAATTATCCTGTCTTTGATTTCGTTTTTTGCTCCGAACACTAACAGCTGCTTTGTGTATTTTTCCATGAGTCTTTTTTCGGGTCATTTCCATTTTACTCCCACACATTTTGAGATTTTGCGAATCCTTTCTTTTCCTCTGTTTTATGGCGTGTGCAGTGTGCTCCTCCTCCCCCTCTCCCTGTGGAATAAATCTGACATTATCATTTTGCTTTAATCCTTGTCCTCTAGAATGGGGATTATGTCAGAATGAATAAACTGAAAAAGTACAACTTTTACTGCAAAGTTTTCATCTGGTTTCAGATTTAAAGGTCCTATATTACACAAAACTGACTCTTGTGAGATTAAAAGTGCATTGTGTAACTTTTCTGGTGGAGGGTGCGTCAAATGCTTTTCACCATGGAGGCGTAATTGCTTTCACAATATGGTATTTCACCTTTCTATCATCTTGGAGAACAAAACAGGCCAAGTTACAGGTCAGATCTGTGGATAGGCAGCCCCACTCACAGCCAGAATGAGTGTTTCTCTAGGTATTTTTGAGCTGTAATTGGATAATTGTAATGTAGAGCTATTTAATGCCATAATGTGAAACATTCCAAGCAGAGCAATGCCATATCCTTAGAAACAAGCAGCTGACTGACCCCTCCGACCAAAACGTTACATGACGCACCTGTAAATCCATGTTAAAATGTTGTTACCGGTGCAAAAACATACTTTGTGTTGTGTTTTGTCTCAATTTCCAGGCCTGATATTATCCAAATGATTCTAGTCAAGGTGTATGGAGTTTAAAAACACAGTGGAGCACTTCCTGTATTACCAGTTTGTTTGTTTGAGAGAAGAACTCACACGGAATATGCAGGATTTGTGAGTTAAATGTGTGTGAATGAAACAAAACACAACTCCAGGTATGTTTTTGATGAGGAAACATTATAACAAAGACCAGAAAACAGCGTAAAATGGGCCCTTTAACACTAAGATAATAAAACAGTAAATTGTGTACACTTGTTTCTGTACATAAACAGTCTATATATAAGCAAAGTGAAGTTAATTTGTATGCTTCAAGGTGTGGAACAGTGATAAAGCCTGCCTCGGTTGGTTTAACTTTTCCTGCTGAGTCTGCAGTTAAGACTGAACTCCTGACCCACATGTGTAGATAAAATGTAAAATCACTATTAGCCCCATGAATAAGTCAGCGCTGGTGCACATGTTGGAGCGTGGCTTTTAGGCTTGTCATGTTCGACAACTTTGGACCTAATCTGGCGCTAAGAGGCTTGAAACTGCAAATCTGCCAAAAGTTCAGGAGAGGAGCCGGAGTAAGGTCCATGTCAACAGTCACCAGCATCAGTGAATTTATCGACCAGCTGCTTCAAATCTTCACTTTGAACTAGGGAGGTAAGATAACAGAAATATCTTGATATCGTACAGTCAGAAGTCTCATAATTTTTATCGTGGGCCATGATAATATAAGGAATTCCAAGTCTCTTTGTTTAAATTCATTGTTATGGTGCAGCAACAGCTAAAAACAGAGGGAACTACATAGACCATAATCCTTTGCTCTGTATCTGTACCATACACTGTATATATACTTGTGTTGAAAAATGGTCACCCAAATGGTCTTAAAATGTTCGTATTAATCCGCTCTACATTATTTTGCTATTTTGTCTGTAAATCAATTCTTATTTCATCTTAAATTCGTCTTAAATTCATCCCTGTAACTGCTAACCTCATGAGCTTCATTTGACTGGAGCTGAACGCTATGGGTAATGTCACGCTCACTTAGTCCACTTCTTTATACACTCTATGATGCCGACCACAGGAATATTAAGAGTATGGAAGAACCAAAGGCTTGTCGAGGTATTTTAGAAGAACAAAATGGCTTAAAATAACGCAACTCTGCACTAAAAATAACCCAAACATTCACCTGCACATGCTGCTTTTTCTGGAGCTCGTGCTGCTCGGAGAAGAGGGAGGAGTTTGGTAGGACCAGCTATAGTCCGAGCCTTTCAGGTCCCGGATCACCTAAACATATAAAAAAAAGCATTAAGGAAATTACATAAGGTACAGAAACAAGGAGAATGCTTCACTCAGACCATCTAAGTTTGTTTTACCATGAAATACAAGCAATAACTTAACATGCATGATATTTAGTAAAGTTATATTAATGTGGTGATCCTCTTCTTCCCTCACCTGGCTGGACAACCCCTCCTCTGTCCTGGATGACCCTCCTCTATCCTGGATGACCCTCCTCTATCCTGGATGACCCTCCTCTGTTCTGGATGACCCTCCTCTATCCTGGATGATCCTCCTCTGTCCTGGATGACCCTCCTCTATCCTGGATGACCCTCCTCTGTCCTGGATGACCCTCCTCTATCCTGGATGACCCTCCTCTATCCTGGATGATCCTCCTCTGTCCTGGATGACCCTCCTCTGTCCTGGATGACCCTCCTCTATCCTGGATGACCCTCCTCTGTCCTGGATGACCCTCCTCTGTCCTGGATGACCCTCCTCTGTCCTGGATGACCCTCCTCTATCCTGGATGACCCTCCTCTATCCTGGATGACCCTCCTCTGTCCTGGATGACCCTCCTCTGTCCTGGATGACCCTCCTCTATCCTGGATGATTCTCCTCTGTCCTGGATGACCCTCCTCTGTCCTGGATGACCCTCCTCTGTCCTGGATGACCCTCCTCTGTCCTGGATGACCCTCCTCTGTCCTGGATGATCCTCCTCTGTCCTGGATGATCCTCCTCTGTCCTGGATGACCCTCCTCTCTCCTGGATGACCCTCCTCTATCCTGGATGACCCTCCTCTGTCCTGGATGATTCTCCTCTGTCCTGGATGACCCTCCTCTATCCTGGATGACCCTCCTCTGTCCTGGATGATTCTCCTCTGTCCTGGATGACCCTCCTCTGTCCTGGATGACCCTCCTCTGTCCTGGATGATCCTCCTCTATCCCTTAGTCTTGAGTGGACTTTGGGCCTATAGTTTTGAACTTCATCTGCAAATGGATGCATGTTAGTCCAGGTTTAGTCCTGGTTTAGTCTCAGTTTAGTCCTGGTTTAGTCATGGTTTTGTTCCTGGTTTAGTCCAGGTTTAATTCTGGTTTAGTCATTGGTTTAGTTGTTGGTTTAGTCGTGGTTTAGTCCAGGTTCAGTCCAAGTTTGGTCCAAGTTTAGTCCAGGTTCAGTCCCAGGTTAGTCTTGGTTTAGTCATGGTTTAGTCATGGTTTAGTCCTGGTTTAGTCCTGGTTTTGTCCAGGTTTAATTATGGTTTAGTTGTTGGTTTAGTCGTGGTTTAGTCCAGGTTCAGTCCAAGTTTGGTCCAAGTTTAGTCCAGGTTCAGTCCCAGGTTAGTCTTGGTTTAGTCATGGTTTAGTCATAGTTTAGTCCAGGTTTAGTCCTGGTTTAGTCCAGGTTTAGTCTCAGTTTAGTCCTGGTTTAGTCATGGTTTAGTCCTGGTTTAGTCCAGGTTTAGTCCAAGTTGGGTCCAGGTTTAGTCCTGGTTTAGTCATGGTTTAGTCCAGGTTTAGTGTCGGTTTAGTCCTGGTTTAGTCATGGTTTAGTCCTGGTTTAGTCCAGGTTTAATTGTGGTTTAGTCGTTGGTTTAGTCCTGGTTTAGTACAGGTTTAGTACAGGTTGAGTCCTGGTTTAGTGATGGTTTAGTCCTGGTTTAGTCCAGGTTTAGTCCAGGTTTAATTGTGGTTTAGTCGTTGGTTTAGTCCTGGTTTAGTCCAGGTTTAGTTCAGGTTTAGTTCAGGTTGAGTCATGGTTTAGTCCTGGTTTTGTCCTGGTTTAGTCTTGGTTTAGTCCTGTTTTAGTGCCTAGGAGTGGATCTCTCCTTCACTATGGTTCTGTTCAAGGTTCCTCTTTTTCTCAGGTGTTTTTTTGTTGTTGTAGTTTTTCTTCGCTGAGAAAGACGATGTAACCTCGAGCTCAGACTGCTTGCAGTACAGCTCCAGTCTGTTGCTGTAAGTACTCTATATAATTAAAAGTATCGAGAGGAGCTCAGAGTGCACGCTGTACAGTTCAGTAATGCCCGCGGAGGTGCTGTAACGCTTCGGATTAATTCAGTTGGATTCTATTTTTGCCAGGAGCCCACCGCAGCCTTTTGCCTTAATAAATGAACAATGAGCCTTCAAAGACGCTGAGTTTTTTATTTTATTTTACTACTGGCAACTGTTTTGTTCAAACCAGTAAATTTTTAGACACTGTACAGCTGTAATAATGTTTCAGTACCTGTTCACTTGCAGGAGGCAGTTTGTGTGGATCTTCAGTCAATAGTGTCAAGTCATCCACAATGGCCTGGAGATGAGTTGTTTCTCCCAACATCGCAATCTCTACATTCTAAAAATACAGCAAAAAAAAGCAATATTTCATTAGATTTGTACAATTTGAATAAAGTTTTACATTCTAAACCCAAACCTCACCACAACAGGCTGCAACAGGCTGATGAAAGCGCAGTAGCGGCCCCTCTCCTCCAGCAGAGCCCTCCTGACCGCCTGCTTCTCCGTCTCCTCCATCAGTAAATACAGATCGTTCACGTCTTGCATAGCACTGTCCAGCTGGGGGCGCAGGTTTCCCCGGCCTTAACGCACATACCACACGGACGGACAGGGGAGGAAGAACGGGGAGAGGAAGCAGAGTGAAGGAATGTTTAGGAGAGAAGGAGGATTTGGACAGGAATGAAGGGAGGATGACGGAGTGGGTGATGGAGAAAGAGCACAAATTTAGACATGATTAAATAGGTTTATAATGATGTACTACTTGTACTAGCGGTCAGAGCACTGCACAGATGGTCCGTGTAAAATGAAATGATGGCATGAAAGATAGATTTTAATGTGGTAAAAGTAGAATGACAAAAAAGGGCAAAGGTTTGAAGAAATGCAGAGAAAATGGTATGGAATGGATGCTTGTGCCATTTCGATCCCTAGACAGATTTTAGTAATTTATAAGATGGAAGTTGCACAGAATTGACTCTTGTGAGCTTTAAGTCATGTTATAATGTTGTTACCTCCTCGAAAACATGTCTAGAGTTGTGTTTTGTTTCATTTCTCCAAAGCTCAAACTGCTTAGTTCCACCTTGTGATGTCATGAAGCAGTTTCATGTGTAGTTAACTTTTTACCTTTTGTTCAGTGGAGATTGGCAATTCCAGAAATGATCCAAATGATTCTAGCGAAGGTGTATGGAGTTTAAAAACACAGTGGAGCACTTCCTCTATTACCACGTGACATCACAAGGTGGAGTGTTTCCCATTTGAGAGAAGAACAGAATTTGAGTGCTAAAAATGCGTGAATAAAACAAAACACAACTCCGGTTATGTTTGTGATAAGGAAACAATATTAAAACGTAGATAAAAAAATGTGAACAATATGGGCCCTTTAAAGTTTAATAAGAACCATTATTGTGGTTGCATAACAGGCTGCAAATGGCGTGTAACAGCCAAAGTTAATAAGCAATTAAGTAAATAGTTTGAGATTAAATCATTGAAACAAGAATTATCCAAACACCAAAACAGTAATAGGGGTCACTTGTATCTAGTGCAGGACAATTAATCAAAGTTGAATATGAGGTTTACTCTAATTGTCATTGAGGGTCTTTTTTAATGAAGGGGTGCACAGCCGGTCCTCTCTCATGTGGTTTGGAGTTGTAATATTGGAGGAGGATTTTTTTGTGTGTTTAAACGGCAATGAAGTCCATAAAATCAATACTTAAAGGTCCTATATTATGAAAAATTGACTCTTGTGAGCTTTAAGTCATGTTAGAATGTTGTTACCACTCCAAAAACATACCTGGAGTTCTGTTTTGTTTCATTCACACATGTTTGAGTAACACTTTATTACTAGTCTGTCCTATATCTCCAAAGCTCAAAACGTTCTGTCCCACCTTGTGATGTCACGAAGCGGTAGTTTTCTAGTTAACAGCTCCCTTTTGCCTTTCGTTTAGCAGAAACCGACAATTCCAGGGTTGAAATGATCCAAATGATCCTAGTGAAGATGTATGAAGTTTGAAAACACAGTGAGCAATCCGTGTATTACTGCATGACATCACAAGGTGGAACTGAGCGTTTTCCGTTTGAGAGAAGAAGTCTGCAGAATTTAAACATAGGTGAATGAAACAAAAAAGCACAACTCCAGGTATGTTTTTGAAGAGGAAACAATAATATACGGATCATAAAAAGCATAAATGGACCTTTTAGTTTTAGAAAAGAAAGATTTTAAATTGTAAATCAAAATGGACCAATATGAGAAAAAAACGTCACATTTTTTACTATCTTTTCCAGTCTTATGTACAGTATATATGACACAAAGATGACTGACGCTTTGGAGAATGAGATGCAGAGTGAACAGTTGGTTAGAATAGTTAATAGTGAATATTTAAAACATACCTAGAAGCTCTAATGTGAGATAAAGGCCATAAGAAAATAAGAAAGAACAGCGGGAGCAGGCAGGGAGGGAGACAGGAGAGAGGGTTAGCCGCACAGCCCATAATTCCACCACAGTGCGTCTGAGTGCGATTTGGCAAAGTACAGAGTGAACAATAACGAGCATTTCATTACATCGGTTAGTAGAAGCTTAAGTGAGTTCTGGCAGGCAGGCTGATTTATAAGTCATGAGCAGGACAGGAGGAGCTGAAGCTGTGCCAGGCGTTTATGCTTGATTAAAACGCCATTTCCTAGTCTGGGCTCTAGATGGCGCCATTTCAGTGGTGCAAAAGTGCATACAGCAGTCAAGCAGGGGTTATTAATGAACGCGTTAAGTGTAGTTTGGTGTTCATAGCGTAGCTGCAGTCGATGTTTCGCAGCTGATGGCGTCAATGTTCGCGAAGGGGGTGTGAGGCTAACGGGAGGCACTGCTCTGTCTGAAGATCGGTTACTCAAGTTAGACTGAGGCTTTGTTTTAACACAATCTGACTAGAAAGAACTGACTTAGCTGGAACTGCAACAGAGGAGCTTTGTGCTGTGTAAAAACTACACCTAAACAGGACCATGTATAATCAGACTGATGACAGGTTCCTGAAAATATGCAATTTAAATCCATTTTGTGTTGATTTTCTGACTTTTTTCTTGAAACATTTTTATCAGTGTTTGCTAAAGCAGGGCGTACACTGTGTGATTTTCGATCATTTCACTCCACCAGCTCAAACTGTACGACCAAATTCACAGCTCGCGATTCATGTTCTCACACTATACGAACTACTTCAAGAGCGCGAAACGAGAGGCGACCGGATTTCAACCAGGTTTGATATTCTTGCGAATTGCCGACTGGGAGCTGGTCGTGAGGTATTAATCAGTTCTCGTTACCCCATGTATACTACAAGATTAAGCCAAAACTCAGGCTGATCCCAAAAACAGTCACACGAGTGAAAAATTGGCTCAAAAAGGGCCAAAAATCACAGTGTGTTCCTTAATGTGTCCATAGTGTCACCATGGTAAATGCTGAACATTCCACCATAGAAATACATACACAACATCCAAGTATAAATTGAAAAAATCTCACCTTTTCTGGCTTTTTTCTGGAGCTTTATCGTGTCCAAGGACTTCCTCTTGATTTCCTGACGAGACCTCTTGTATTCTATAAATGCAAACGTGAAATCAGAGCTGTATTTCACAAACAGATCTTTCAGTTGGAGATGGTGCGCTATTATTTTGTTGTTGTACCTTTGGCATGATCTTTGTCGAGCTGGTTGGCCGTCTTCTTCCACTCTTCTATTCGATCCTGGAGTGGTGTAACTAGGCCTTCCATAAGAGCACTAGAGTCAGACACAGAAACATCAACAAAGAGGTGAGGGTCATAACAAACAACCCTATATCTAAGAAACAAAACACTTGGAAACCGTGAGAGGGAGGCCAAGGGGTGGGGAGGGACCATGGAATATAATAACGCTCTCAAGACAAGAGAGGAGTGAAAATTGTGGAGAAAACAGAGAAACAGGTGATGCTTACTTGGTGAAGTGCCGTAATTTCGCTTCGATGCTTCGGTGGCGCATGCACATCCTGGTGAGGGCTGAGCCGATGTCCCTGGTGGCCCCTTGGAAAAAGAAAAAAAGAAGAGAACTATGATTTTGAGAGAGACAGAAAAACTTGTTGATAACAGCCCTGATACAACTCCTACTGACAGTGTTGGGAAGTAACTAAATCCACGTACTGAGAATATGTTTTCTGTGCACTGTCCTTGTTTTAAATAAATAAATAAATAAAAAATCATCTGAATGCTAATTTTGAGTAGCTGTTCTGTGGTATGATTACACATTAATTTGATTTTCTGTCTAATTAGACATAAATTAAAGGGCACACTGTGTGACTTTTCTGGTAGGGGGTCTTGTTTCCATGGAGATGCTATTGCTTTGCCTGAAAGGTTTCACAACATGGCATTAGACTCCTCTATGCCGCATTTATTCAATTACGAGTGTTTTTCTGCTCAAAAACACTGCGAAAAACAGCGAGGGAATGAGCTTCTCCACAGATCTGACCTATAACTTGGCCTGGAGGCACTGCGGGCTCGTCTCCATGGAAACAGATGAGTTTAATGGGATCCTGTGGGACATTCTAGACAAAGCAATAATATTTCCAAATACCGGTACATTACTCTGTATGGACCATGTACGTTCAATAGTCTGAAACTAAACACATTTTCAAAGTGTTCTTCTCAGCTCTGCCTACTGAGCATTTGTAAGTGATAAGGACGGCACGATAGCTTTAATCCTCTCACGTCTTCTTATTCCAGAGACAGCCACTAAGATAACACCACGCATGCCACAGTGTGCTCTAGATTAGGCCCCGATTGGTTTGACATGTTCAGATGTAGACAAACGGCTGGAGTAGGAGGTGGAACTTTGTAAATAGGATTGTATACAAATATGACAACCCTAAAATATAAATACACATGCAAACATTGTACTCTTTTTTTTTTTTTTTACCATATTTATTTAATCTTTTATATATTTATTTCATTTTTTTTCTGTTTGTATGTGTGTTAGTCTTATTTTTTGTTATGTCCTGTTATGTTTACTTATTTATGTATTTATTATTATTTTGTTTTTTGTATTATTCTGCTCGGTGATGAAAATGATATATATAATTTAAAAAAAAACCTTGACTAAGTTGAACATAGTACTTTTCCTCTCAACACAAGTGTAATTAAAGAGGGTCTTAAGTCCAAAGCCCAGGCCTGCCCACTGCCTCACTGATGGAGCTCAGAGCAGTGTAATAAGTGGAGGCTCTGATCCTGCTGTAATCTGGGCTAATCTCAGGGTCTCCAGGCACACACAGACTGGACATCTCCCAGTACTACAGTAAATCTACTAGTTGTTCAATATATGATGTACAGAACAACAACTTTTGGGGTCAAAATTTATCATGGGAGCCTTTCCCTTACACTAAAGGGACATTTTTTGTCTTTTTTTTCTGTACTATGATGCGATTTGAGCTGTACAGGGTTGAATTATGAACTTGTATGACTCACTATAGAGTTGCATTCTGTAATTTACATTTCTAGCATGGACTGTATAAAGAAGTGGACTAAGGGAGTGCAACATCACCCACAGTGTTGGACTCTAGCTAGCTAACAGAGGCCGGCAGTTATGGGACACCTTTGGAGCTGAGTTTCATATGAGGAATAGGAACTGACTAATGCACAAAACAGATAAATAAAAAGACCAGGATCAAATAGAGTGGGTTAATACAAACATTTTAAGACCAAAATGACAAGGCTCACAGCAACAATTCAAGAGAGTAGAGAGACAATTTTTCAATACAAAGTGACAATGGTACCGGAAGCACCCGCATTCTCACTTCCTATAGGCTCTATTCATGCTTACGTCACAAACCTGGAAGAATGTTTGGAAAGATGCGATTACAACTTCCGGGCACTGTTCGCAGTAATAAGTCTGACAAAATGAGAAAATGGGAAAATGGCCAAGTTTTCTTCATCTCCATGTGGTTGTAGCATTCGGCGAATCAACAGTTCCAACTATACCTCAGTTTTAATCATTTTCCCCACTGACGCACAACTCCGAGCGCACTGGATACATTACAAGGGGTGAAGGTGCTAGATTCAAGATGATTCCAAACAACACTTAACCTGCACAGTGGTGTGTGCGTGAGTGTTGGTGGTGGCTTCCTACCATCGGGTCTGAAGTGAATGAACAATGCTCTGTTAATGCTCTGTAAAGCATCTTTGAGGACATGTGTCTGTGAAAAAGCACTATAGCTGTTGTTGTAAGGCGACCTTGGGTGTCCAGAAAGGCGCCAAATAAATATAATGCATCATTACGTATGCAGTCTTCATTTTACCAATGATCACATTTATTTACTTCAGTGGGTCTGATCACAGTCAGTCGGCGAGAGCAGTGTTGGGAACTGCACTGGAAGTTTTCATTGCATCTTTCCAACCGTCTTCCTGGTTTGTGATGGTTTGTGAATAGAACGTATTTGGAATGCACCGGCTAGTATGTTAGCTATGTCCTTTTATATATACAGTCATGTGCTTTTAACAATATTCTACATTTAGAATACTTTCTGGGGGATCAGTATTATTGTTATCGTCTATATTTACTTCACCAACACACTTCAAACAGCTATTGTGACAGGCCTAATCACTGGATCGGTGTATGGCTGAAAAAGCACTGGGTTTGGTACACGTGTATGAACAGGTGGTGAGGCTCACAGCCCCCACCTTTAAAGTTCTCTATCCCAGAGGAAAAAGGAGGGGAGCCTTGTAAGGGGATATCCCTCTATTCTTCCCTGGCTGCTCTGCCTTTCCTGTGCTCTCTGTTTCCTAAACACCATTCATGCAGAGGACAGACACAGAGAGGCCTGTAGTCTGCTATGGAGAGGGCAAAAGTACACTGTGGCATATGATGAGTCTCGTGCACTGCAAATTTCTCAGGTCTGGCCAAGATTTAAAAACTTATATCAGGTTATTCATCTTCTTTTCAGATTTATGATCTAATTACTAGTTCTGAGATGCTTCATTCTAGTCTAGAGGTAGTTTATTTTAGGTAAGGCAAGTTTATTTGTATAGCACAATTCGCACACAAAGTAATTCAAAGTGCTTTACAGAATAAGAAATATATTTAAAAATATAAATAATCATAAAATTTTAAAAAGAGAAAAAGACATTAAATTAAAGTGAAGAGTGTGGAATGAAAAAATAAAACAAGAAACTATAACTTGTCAAGTAAAATGATCTGTCCAGGTAGCAAGATAATTTCACTTCTTTTAAGTCATTTTCTGATAGATGTTTGTATCTTAAGCTTTCTTGCAGTGTAGAGACTCTTGTGAGTTTTAAGCCACGTAAAACATATCTGGAGCTGTTTTTCATTCACACATGTTTGAGTAACCCTTTATTATGTCATTATGTATACATCTCCAAAGCTCAAAATGCTCTGTTCCATGTTGTGATGTCATGAAGTGGTAGTTTTGAAGTTAATAGCTACCTTTTACCTTTAATTCAGTAGAGATTGTCAGTTCCGGGGATGAACTTATCCAAATCATCCTTGTGAAGGTCTGAATCTTAAAAACACAGTGGAGCACTCCCTGTATTGAGTGTTTTCCGTTTGAGAGAAGAACTCCGCCTGGATTTGTGTGTTAAACGTGTGAATGAAACAAAACACAACTCCAGGTAAACTGTATTTTCGACAAAGAAACAACATTACAACCTAGATCAAAAAATAACATAATATGGGCGCTTTAAAGCAGAGCTCCATATGTCTGTCCAGTGAGACCTGTGCTTGTTTCCTCTGATCAAAAAAGAAAGTGGGTTAGAGTCTGCTGTCGATACCATGTCCCTCTGAAAGATGAAACACACACACACACACCGCCCCTGCCTGAGGTCACAGCACAGAACCTTGACTCTATCTCTGGGACTTGAAGAGACTGCAGTACTGGTATCTGCTCTGCTTTGTAGGTGACAGACAGGTCGAAAGGTGAAAGGTCTCGCAGATACACGTGCGCTGAGGCTGGAAATAGCGTGTGGAAACTGTTTTGGGAGCTCAAAAGGTAAAGTAGGTCCAGAGTTTTTTTTCTTTTTTATGTGAGAAATGAGCAGCTGAACCGCCAGAGCCCTCCCCCGTAGCCTAAACACAACCTGGATTAAATTGGCGCTACAAAATTAGACTTAAGAGAGGACATGGTCAAAAATGGCGGCTTCCAATATACACGGCAAAAAAGCTTGGCTAAAATTTAAGATATAAACACTTAAATCTATCACAAAAATGACTTAAAAGTAGTGAAATGATCTGTCCATGCAGCAAGATCATTTTACTTGACAAGTTATCTTAAAATAAACTACCTCGAGACTAGAATGAAGCCATCTCTGGTAAGTGTTAATGGGCTGGAAATAAGTTTATGGATGTTTTAGATAAACACACTCGAGTATCAAGTAAATCTGTATCACTGAATCTAAACACGAGTTAAGTGCTGCAGTGGAAAAACTATGGTAAATGGATTGTAGCTTCTTTTAAGCATTTATTGCCGAAATAAATGTAAGATTTTCTGCCTAGTTGAGTCATGGAAGAAATATATGTGACTATTTTTAAGATTGAACAACCAATTCAAAACTAGGAAGGAGATAATAAATCTGAAAACAACAAGATGAATAACCTGATATAAGGTTGTAGGAACAAAGTGACATTTACACTCCACAAACTGAAGGAGATTAAATTATTTCAATAAAAAAAAATATTTAAGCCAAGAATCAGCTGCACCTCAGGGAGATCTTAAATGTGTATTGTGTAACTTTCTGGTTGGGGGTCTGTCACCTGTTTGTTTCTATGGATATGCCACTGCTCTGCCTGAAATGTTCCACAGTATGGCATTAAACATTAAACTCTACTCGTATTTATTCAATTACAGGTGGTTTTATAGCTCAAAAATCCCTTGAAAAACAGGCGTTCTAACTGTGAGCGGGGTCGCCTTTCCACAGATCTGACCTGTAACTTTGTCAGGTTTGGTCTGCATGAAGATAGAAAGATTTAATACCATACTGTGGAACTTTCCAGACAAAGCAATAACGTCTTCACCGAGAAAAGCATCTGACAGACCTTTAAATACATGGATCAGGCATTACAGATACGTATATTTTTATTTTATATACTGTATTTATTTGTACTATTTTAGTACTGTGGCATTTAGAATGTTTTGTTGAATAAACTCAAATAAAAATACTGAAATGAGTAGCTGACACGGCCCTTCCAGACACATGTGGTCCACGTGTGCAGAGGTGAAGCGTCTCTCCTTTTCCCCTCCGTTAAAAGCATTACCTCTGCACTTCACAGCTGCAAATCCACTCAGGAGAGAAAGAGAGACGAGGGTGGGCTGGAGGATGGAGTGACGCTGAAGGAGAGAGAGGTGTAGAGGTGTAGGCTGGAGGGTGGCGTGACGCTGAAGGAGACTCAGAGGGGAAGGTTAACAATATGGGCTTTTATCTCTATAAGAGCCCCTCTCAATGTCACGGTCCTCTGATGCTTACAGACCCCTCCCCGTCCCTCTTGTCCCTTCACACCTGCCAACACTGCAAAGAGCAACATCTGTGCGAGTTAAAATCCCTTCAGTTAAGAATATTTTACTGGATTTGAGTAGATTCAACTTGACAAGTAAAATGATCGACCAATGGAACAAGCTTTTCTAAATTTAAGCAACATTTCCTATTTTAAATGCAAAGAGTTGATGTTTTTCTTATCTTACAGGTGCATTGTGTAACTTTTTGGCTGGCGGGTTCGTCACCTGCTTGTTTCTATGGAGATGTATGATGTTACTCTGCCTGGAATGTTCCACAGTATGACATTAAACAGCTCTACCTTACACTTATTCAATTACAGGTTGTTTGATAGATCAAATACCTACAAAACAGATAGGGGTGCTGTATCAATATATATCGCCAAGAGTATTTTTTTGGTATATTTTACTAAATTATTTTGTTGCAGTGCTACAGTTTTGTTGCTTGCTCGGTGGAAGAAAACTTGTTCACTGTTTTGATGATTAAAATGTTTGTGTTTCATATGAACTTTGCACAAGAAGTGGTTTAACAAAGACTTTTTAGTATCACAGCCACGATTTAGCCAATTTTTTTATAGAACCATATCAAATCTATTTAAAATATATTGCATCAAACCAAGATATATATCGCATCATATCTTGTTCCATTAGTAGATATAATTTTACCTGTCAAGTGAAATGAACCCAAATCACGATTAAAATGTCTTAATTCAAGTCATCTTGACTTGGCTAGGTTTACGTTTTTGCAGTGAATATCCCCCATATATCTCCACTCGTTCTCCACTCCTCTTCCTCCTGCCTGCTCCCTTCCTTCCCTCAAGAGGATCAGCTGACAGATACATCCTGGGAAGGGACATGGGCTTCCTGTCTGTGTCCAAGAGTCCACTGGCCCCTGCTCCTGAACCGGATGGACAGGGACAGTGATTCACCCCCTCTGCCCTTCCCTGTGAGGGACTAGCTGTTCTGACTGCTGTTGTCACTATAATTTCAAACTTGATTTTTTTTTTATACATAACGAAAGG
Source organism: Odontamblyopus rebecca (assembly GCA_030686955.1). Classification (NCBI taxonomy): domain Eukaryota; kingdom Metazoa; phylum Chordata; class Actinopteri; order Gobiiformes; family Gobiidae; genus Odontamblyopus; species Odontamblyopus rebecca. Next base: position 14,384,751 of record CM060659.1, read on the forward strand.
TTTGATATCCGGTACTGATTTTGATACAACAGCCTCTGCCCCCCATGAATGACTAGAGGTACTGATGATGTCCGATTAAATAGTGAGAGATACAGGACGACATTCATACCATACTCCATACAACTGTACAACAACTCACCGTAATATAAGCCTCTGTTTCTGTCAATCATCATATCGTCTTAGCACTTTTTCTTTACGACCTCTTGTATATAACTGTGATATACTGTTTTTACATACATTTACATAATTATGCCTTATTGACACCAGTTTCTTGCTATTTTTTATTGCCACTTATTTGGAATTATTACCATTTTTATATTTTTTTATTCTTTGTTATTGAAGATGATGTGTGGGCTACTGTGTTCAAATAATTTAATTTGTGGATCCTGAAATTTCAACTTGGTGTTTTTTTTTCTAATAAGAAAATGATTGATGTCCAGTACCGATTTTGATTCCACACTAGGTACATTTAAATGACTCAAATTAAGAACATTTAACAAGTAAAATGATCTACCAGAGGAGTAATTAGTTTTTCCTTAATTCCAGCAGCGGAGATTAATTTTTTTCTTGATTCATTTCTTATTTTAAGTGCAAAGAGTAGTTGTTTTTCTTATCTTTAGAGTAACAAGATTTTCATCCAAGTATTTTTGGATTTTAAGTAGAAATTGGTCCACTGGTGGATCATTGTACTTATCAAGTGAAATGTACTAATATTAACTTGGACAGATCACACTTTTAGCGGTGCACAATCTTAAATAAAGCAATTTCATTTTGCGAAATTTTTTTTCACATTTTCGCAAAATGTTCATCACAAAGGTTATATAATACCTATGACATAAATCAACATCATTCTAAAACTATTCAAAAAGGTGAAAAAGTGAAATGTGTCTAATTTATGTGACTTTTAAAGCATCTACCTACCACACCTGCTCAAAGGAATATTTCTTCAATACTTGTTTCAGTCCTGAGTATCTGTGTATAGATTTTTAAATGTTATAATGTCGTTTTCCTCATCACAAACATACCTGGAGCTGTGTTTTGTTTCATACACACAAAACCTGCATATTTAGGCTAGGTTCTTCTCTCAAACAGAAAAAGTCTGTTCCACCTTGTGATGTCATGAAGTAATAAACTATATTTTTAAACTCTATGCACCTTCACTAGACTCATTTGGATGAGTTCAGCCCTGGAATTGCCAATCTCTTCGAAACAAAAGGCAAAAACTTGAATACCAACACTACATGACATCACAAGGTGGACAGGTTTTAGACAGACTAATAATAAAGTGATACTCAGACATGTGTGAATGAAACAAAACACAACTCTGGTATGTTTTTGTGAAGGCAACAACATTATAACTTGGCAGAAAACTCACGAGAATCTCTTTTACATAATATACAGAAACTTTTAACCTCAAAACACTATGGAAACACAGATATTAATACTCCACACTTTCGCTCTCTGGAACATGTTGACCTGAGTAAACCAGATCTGGAAATGTTATTAGCTGCCGAGTTGGAGCTTTGGGACGGCCGAGGGAGCAGATACCCACACGTGCATGAGCGGAGAAAAACACAGAGGAAACAGGCTCATTATGCAACAGACCCATATATCACAGAACCCAAACCAAACAAGCAGTAGTCACTATAGGCCCAACCACAAATGCGTCTTCTGTGCTGTCACTCAGGCCAGTGGCGCCGGGTTAACGTGCATACACTGTACATAAACATAAGCCTGTCAGATCAGCGCTGTTGTGGAATATGTGGGGATGTCTGTGGGAATGTCGAGCTCCCCGTTCTGGTTTTCGGTGGGAGTTTTTCATCTCTTGTACCCTGGATAAGTTCAGTGTGGTCTGGGCCTTTGGAGAGTGGTTCCAATCACAGATCTGGTTCGGATTAAGGTTGCTGGTTGCTTGGGGTAACGGGAGCGCTTTAATAGGGCTGCTTTATGGGGGCTCTCCTGCCAGAAGCCGGGAGCCAAATTGCTACAGGGTCTGGTTCTTAGAAAAACTATCTCCCTCTTAGCGCAGTCCTGATCAAATACTATCTCTTGAATTTAAACATTAAAAAATTGACTGTAATCACAATAAAGTTAGTTTTGTTAAATATGCACTATGTAACTTTTTGGATGGGGGTCCGTCACCTGCTTGTTTCTATGGATATGTCATTGTTCTGTCTGGAATGTTTCATAGTATGATATTAAACAGCTCTATCTTATGCTGGGTGTATACTGTGCGATACTTTCGATCGTTTCACTCAGCCCCAGCTCAAACTGTACGACCAAATCTCAGGGTTTAAAAGTTCACAGCTCAAAATTCATGTTCTCACACTATACAAACTACTTCAACAGTGCAAAACCCTCACGAGAGGTGACTGGATTTCGAACAGGTTTGAGATTCTTGCAACCTACGATTGCCGATTGGGAGCTGGTCATGAAGGAATTCATCAATTCACACGATTAAGCCAAAACTCGACCCAATCCCAAAAACAGTTGCACAATGTGAAAAATCGTCTCAAAAAGGTCCAAAAATCTCACAGTGCATGCCTGGCTTTACTTTGCTTTTTACTATAATTACAGGTGGTTTTAGAGCTCAAAATGCTAGACAAACATTTTAACTGAACGGGGTTGCCTCTCAACAGATCTGACCTGGAACTTGGTCTGGTTTGGTCTGAACAAAAGGTAAAAGGTAGCAAAGGTAGGTAAAAGTATTCTGAGCTTTGGTGAGATAGACGGACTAATAATAAAAGGTTACTCAAACATGTGTGAATGAAACAAAACACAACTCCAGGTATGTTTTTGATGAGGTAATAACATAAGACGTCCATTCTATGAAATATAGGACCTTTAAGGATCACAGATGCAGTAAACGTCTACAAACCAGAACGTTTTCATTTATAATCTCAGACTTAACCTAAAGCTGCTCTGTGCCCCTTTAGCTCCAAAGCCATATCCACTCAAAACTCTTCTGAGGTGAGAGGCTGCTAACTCTTACCGTCTCTGCTTTCTGTGTCAATAAAGTATGTTGGGGCAGAAAGGTAAAGAATATTATTATGGTTACAATTCCCAGAAAAGAGAAGTCCCCTGTTCGGACTAAAGCCGGGGCTACTGATCTGAAGGAAATTCCATCATTCATGAGACAAGCGTTCTGGCTCCTTGGCTGCGAATGCGACTGTAGCAGGAACAGACAGTTAAGTCCCCCGCGACAATGCCCCGAGTTCATCCCTTTAAGTGCAGCTGAATGTGACCAGGCCGGGGCAGACGGCAGGGGCAGAGGAGGGCAGGGGCAGAGCAGAGCAGGGGCAGCTATGGATAAAAGAGTTCTGGAATAAAGGTGAAGGGGGGGAAATGCCTATGCACTGGTCACAATAGAGAAGGCACTTAAGAGACAGAGCTTTTCTATCTGGACGACGGATAAAAGTGTCAGAAAGTCAAGGGAACTAATTATGATTAAAAGTTAGCACTACTGTCGAAGGAAAAAAGTTTACTCCTCCAGTTGGGCTTCTTTTGACTACGTCGGGCGGGGAGGGGAAGCCTTAGGTGGGTAGATAATATTTGGGATACTTTCAACAAGTTTGTGCGGCTTCTGTTTTCACACCAATCATACAATTCTTTCAATAAACAAATCAAATAAATGTTGTTCCAGTTGAAGGCTATATATATATATATCGATCACACTCGGCTGCAGACATGGCAAACAAGATGAGGGTAGCGAAAAAGGCCCATATCAGATAAAAAAATGATATATTTCAGAATTTTTAAAAGGCTTTGCTCCGCCATGCTACCGTTTTTTTGGCTGATGAACAATGGATTACATACATTTATTCAAAGATTAAATGTTTTCCGTGACAAAACATTGTTGGGTGTTTTTTCACTGAAGAGGGCGGGTTTTCGAATGTGATTGGGCGGAAATCACTAAACCCAATCTGGCAACACTGCTCCTCTGTGCCATAAATCCACTGTTCCTCCTCTGTACCAAATGTCATCACATCAAAGAGTCGGCAATTCCAATGGGAAACTGCGCATTACGCTTGCAAGTAGAAGATTCTTTTTTTTTTCATTTGTACCAAAATGATAAAGAACAATGTCGGTAAAGAGCAATGGGCGTATGCTGTTTGTGGCGAAAACTAAGGTTGATCGGCAATATGGTGTCTTAAAAATAAATGATTAAAGATTGCTCAAACATGCACAAATCACTCCAAATACAACTTGGAGGCGCTATATGAGAAGTGGAAACTATAACATGGTTAAAATCTATGAAAAGTCAGTGTTATAGAATAGGATTGCTTTAAAGTCTTGATGGTGGGTCTTATGGGAGCACCAGGCCTATAAAAATTTACCGTCACCACAAATGAACAGAATGAACCAGTAATACACAGTGTTCATGATTTATGAACAAAATGATTCTGTTTCTCTTTCTAGACAGTAACTGATATGGGAAAACTTATTAAAAATTATGATTCAAGCACTGGCATAAAAAATTGGAAGCTCTCTCTCTGCCGGGCTGATTTAATGGACAAACATAATGGAATAAATATGATTTAATATGCAGCAAAAATTCCTAACTTGATTTCGATGCTCAATACAGAGCAGTTTTTATCATCCGCTAGGATGATAAAAACATTCTTTATTTAGATGATGACTAGTCTGTGACCTCTTGTTCAGATACAGCTCAAGATCATTCTACGAAAAGATTAATTTCCATCCTCTGAAGGTGGAAGGTGATTTTTAGTATCCATACCTGCTCAAATGAATATCTAGTTTTAGCATCGATTAGTATCTCGTATTTTAAACTTTTCTACTTTTGTACCCTAAATTGGACTACACAAAGCAAGAAAACAAAACAATATCGAAATGAGCGGCTGAACAAAAAGATAAAATTGCCTTCTTATCTACAGAAGAAGAAAACATACCATAAGCCAACCTTTTTTTAAAGAGACCACTTTAGAACTTTTTTCTAACTTTTATTTTCCAACACCCAAAACTATCCAACTTTTCTCTAATCCCCGTCTTAACTCGGAGTCAATACAGTACACAGCGGAGATTTGAAGCAGCCTCTCATCTTGGAGCGTGCATTTGAGGGCCCGGTGGGATAGTGATGGAGGAACACAGTGGAGGCAGTGGGTATTATAAATAAAACAGAGTCTACCGAGGAGCTGGTCAGGGAGGAGGGAGAGAAGAGCAGATGAAAGAGACACGTGTATTTTGTATTTTATTTCAATCACATATGTTGGAGTAATCCTGCTTTATTAGTCTGTCTACATCTCTTAAACATAAAGAAAAGTACTTTTTACTTTTCAGGTCAGATCTAAAACGTAGTGGAGTAGAAAGTATAGATACATGTTCTCAAATGTAGTGAAGTAAAAGTAAAGAGTATCCACGTACTTAAATTAAAAATACCTTGTGTAACTTTTCTGGTGGAGTGTCCATCAAATGCATTTCTCCATGGAGAGGTTATTGCTTTGTCTGGAATGTTTCACAGTACGGCATTAAACCTTTCTATCTTCATGGAGACCAAACCAGACCAAGTTACAGGTCAGATCTGTGGAGAGGCGACCCCGCTCACAATCAGAATGCCTTTTTCTAGGTATTTTTGAGCTACAAAACCATCAGTAATTGAATAAATGTAAAATAGAGCAATGATATCTCCATAGAAACAAGCAGGTGACAGACCCCCAACCAAACAGTTACTTACAGTAGTGCACCTTTAAGAAAAGTACAGATAGCTAAAATTTGTACTTAAATGGAGCAATGTGTAACTTTTTGGTTGGCGATACATTTTTGTTTCTATGGATACGTCATTGCTCTGCCAGGAATGCTCCAGTAGAATGACTTTAAACAGCTGTACCTGTTTATTCAATTACAGTTGGTTTAACTGTTCCAAAATACCTAGGGAAACCGTCTTTCTGACTGTGAGCGGGGTCGCCTCTCATTGCCTCAACATTCTAAACAAAGCAATGACATCTCCAGGAAGAAAAACATTTGATGGATCTAGTGTTGTAGTCAGAACCGCACTAACAAAGACCAAGACCTGTCCGATACTACAGAGTCCCGAGACCAGGACAAGACCCAAGACCTCTGAGGATCGAGACCGAGACAAGACGGAGACTTTTAAAGGCCGAGACCGAGACAAGACGGAGACCACTGCCCATCGAGACCAAATCAAGACCATCTTTGTCATTTTCAACATTTATTTATATTTTACAGTTATTTTGGCACATGTATATAATTTTTTAAATAAATCTATCTCCATTTTACCACTTGTCGAGTGTCAAACCTCAAGACCAAGACAAGATCGAGTCCAAACGCGGTTGTGTATCAAGGCCGGTCTTGGTCTCGAGTACAACGGCACTAGACGTAGCCCCAACCAGAAAAGTTACACAATGCACCTTTCCATATTCTACTTTGACTTTTGTACTTCCACTGCTGCTGAGGTTCTAGTCAGGGAGAGACTGAGGGACAGATGAAGCAGACCCGTGTGGAGTGGACACAGACTCCGGAGCACCACGGTCAGGTTAAAGCAACATTCACATAACTCCAGGCATGAAAAGCGGATGACTGACAAGTATTATGTAATCTTTTCCAGACATACACACCGCAAACTCACCCGTACATCTCGTGTGGAGCTTGGAACGTGTCCAACAACTATAAATATTGCATCACAAATATACAAGAGAAGATTGGAAGTCAAATGTGATGTCAGTGATTAAAATAAATATATGATTTTAATAGCTTCTTGATTAGAGAGACGATAATATGCAAAATTGACTCTTGAGAGCTCCAAGTCGTGTTATAATGTTGTTAGCTCCTCAAAAACTACATCTACACAGAGTTATGTTTTGTTTCATTCACACGTTTGAGGACTACTGGCTTATTAGTCTGTCTACATCTCCAAATCTTAAAACGCTCTGTTCCTCCTTAACAGCTACTTTTTACTTTCAGACCCTTAGTTGTACAGGGAGGAAAATGAGTCGTACAACTTACACTTAGACAAACTTTATTGAACCACAAGGGATATTGTTTGGACACAGCAGCGCACACATCACAATATAATATCCGAGAAAGAAATTAAAGGTTTTCACCAAGAGACTTTTTAAATTTGATTTCCAATTAGAAACCAAGTCACTACTTCACCTCGGCCCCGAAAATGATGGTGTGGTGCTATAATAATAATTGCAAAAGTTTTTAATTTGAAAGCTGCATCTTGGTCAACGATGCCACCAGAATTACAATTATTTCTAACTAATTCGAAGTTTGTAAAGAGACGCATAGATATAATATTTACTGAAAAACAAAATAAGTCAATTGTAGGCCGAGGAGTGCAGATCTGTAGCAGTACTGCAGTATACAACAGACTATTTGAAAAAGAAGAATGGCCGGGGTATGGTCCTGAAATGTTGCATGTAACAATGATGTAACAATGAAACAGCTGTTTTCTGCCACTGTTACATGTGAAAGGGGGTAGGCTCACGTAAACTTTTGCTTCTTCTTACTCCTTTTAATAATCATAATACATAAAACTTGTACAGGGCTTTTCAGGATACTTTGGAGCATTGCTGTATCACCTTTTATAGGATTTTTCTATTGTAATGTTTTCTTTGCAATACACTGTGTGAACGGCAAAAAGGCTTGGCCAAAATGTAAGATCCAAACACTTAAATCTATCAGAAAATGAAAAGTAGTGAATTTATCTTTCCATGTAGCAAGATAACTTAACTCGACAAGTTATCTTAAAATGAACTACCTCTAGATTAGAATGAAGCGGTTTCTGGTAAGTGTTTATGGGCTGGAAATAAATTTATGAATGCTAAGTTTTAGATAAACATACTTGAGTATCAAGCAAATCTGTATCACCAAATCTAAAACCAAATGAAGAGTTATAGGAGAAAACTATGGTAAATGGACTGTAGCTTGTTTTAAACATTTATTGCCTAGATTTTCTGTCTAGTTGAGCCATGGTAATATATGTGACCATTTTTAAGATGACACAACCAGTTCAGAACTAGGAAGTAGATAATAAACCTGAAAACAAGATGAATAAGCTGATAAAATAAGTTTGAAAATCTTGGTCAGATCAGAGAAAAAGTGTAACAAACTGCTCAATTAAAATATAATGAATGAATTAAAAGAAAAGAACAGCAGCTTTCATGGCGCTTGTTACTTGCTTATACAGACTTCATCACAAACTCGGAAGCTCAGCAGGAATGTCTTCACTTACACTAAATGTAAATATCTAATAAAGTGTGTTAGCGCTGTGTGTTCATGTGCATTGTTTTCCTCCATGTGCTCGAAATCGCAACAGCATTGTGTCACTTCCTGCCGAAAGAATAGTCTCCTCTGACCAACAACAAAACTAATGAAAGGCAGAGGAAGAGGCCCGGGATCAATTGTCTTATATAGCGCACACACACACACACACACATGCACACACTGAGACTTGCACACACATACACATATGCACTCACACACAGCATGCACGCACACAGACAGTTACATAGACATATACACACAAAAACGTATATGCACACACACACATACATGTAGACACACATATGCACAGCTCAATACACACATCTGAACACACACACACATGCACGCACACAGACAGTTACGTATACACACAGATAAACACAGACACACACATACACACTTACACACACGCAAACATATGCCCACACACCCACACAGACGCAAAAACACACACCAATATACAAACATGCACACAAACAGACAGTTACATACACATATGCACACAAACACAGACACACACACACACGTATATCCACACACACGCAGACACACACCCTAGCGCAGCTCAATACACACATCTGAACACACACACATGCAGACGCACACAGCTCAACACACAGACACACACACACACGCAGACGCAAACACACACACCACTATACAGACACACACATACATGGACACACACATACACACAATTATAAACACACGCGCACACTGATCCTATTGTTGTCTGGTTGGTGTACACGAACACACGTCTCACCCCACAGCCCTGCAGTCAGTCGCCCCCGTAGATGGTGTAAACAGCTTCTGGAGTGCATTAGGCTGGGGCCAGAGGAGGAGGCGGAGGAGAACTTGACGGAAGAGATATTTACTGCTGAAGAGGCTTCCTGCTGCTAAAAATAAACCCTGTGTCCAGATGTGCCTTTCATTACGGACAAGACAGAGAGCAAAAAGTACAAGACAACAGGGGTGAAATGGGAGAATATGACGTGTGATATATGACTGAAGAAAAACGAAAACTATCCTAAATGGTGGTAGTGTTAAGCCATGGCGTTGTTACCTCATCAAAAACATACCGGAAGCAGTGTTTTGTTTCATGTACAGATGTTCAAATAACCCTGCATTATTAGTCTGTCTACATTTCCAAAGCTCAAAATGTTCTGTTCCACCTTGTGATGTCTTGAAATGGTAGTTTTCCAGTTTCAACCTTTCACTTTTAGTTCAGTAGATTGGAATTTCCAGGGATATAATGATCCAAATGATTCTAATGAAAGTGTATGAAGTTTAAAAACACAGTGGAGCACTTCCCGTATTACCACATGATGACATCACAAGAGTGTTTTCTGTTTAAGAGAATAACTCAGCCTAAATGTGCAGAGTTTGTGTGTTAAATGTGCGAATAAAACACAACTCTAAGTATATTTTTGAGGAGAAAACAACATTATAACATTGATTAGAAAGAAGCATATGAGCCAATCTGTTTCTGAAACTTTATAAACTGCTACCTTATTAAAACAATTCTGAATCTTGCATTTTAAGAGTGCTTTTTGGACTTAAAACAAACACGGATGCCTTTGATCTCTTAATATCTGAACATTTTTGAAAGGTCTTTGGAAAAAAATGAATGGAAAATGTACTTCCGTTACCAGAGTGGGCTGTCACTGTTGCGTTCCATTAAAGCTCCATCTATCACTCGCAGAATGATAAGTTGATATAGTAATTACTGTGACAGACCTAAGTACGAGACAACAGGAACGAAATGGAAAAACTGCCCAACACACTGGGGGACCGCTCCAGAGGAAAAAAACAGATGTTAAAGTTGAAACGGCAGACAGATACAGGTTTAGACTGTAGCAATTCACCCTTTCAAACAGGTTCCTGATCCGTCTGCTTCCAAACATCTGCTCCTAACGTCTTCCCTCATTTGCACACAATCGGCCCGACAATGCTGACGACACCCCTTCTTTTGCCCGCATAGAACTTCACAGCTCCGCCTCCTCTTGTGATTCTGCAGTGGGAGCAGGGTCTTGGCAAGGGTCTAATACGGAAAACCTTAGTCTCCTAAAAAAACGTTTAAACTTAGCAAAGGACCTAGTATTTTTGGTCATAACTGTACCACATATACTGTATATCTCTGGGGAAATATTCTCAAACTGACTTTTACTTAAAGGGCCCTTTGCACTATTTAATGATCTATGTTATAATGTTGTTTCCTCATCACAAACCTGGAGTTGTTTTGTTTAATTCACACATTTTTAACACACAAATCCTGCATACATTTGCACTAGAATCATTTGGATGGTTTCAGCCCTGCAATGCCAATCTCTCCTAAAGGATAGGGAAAAGGTAACTGTTGCCTTGAAAACTCACAAGTTGAAAATGAGCACTTTGAACTTTGGAGATGTAGACAGACTAACCATAAAGGGCTACTCAAAAACGTGTGAATGAAACAAAACATGAATCCAGGTATGTTTCTGAGGAGGTAACAACATTCTAACATGGCTTCAAGAGCTGGTTTTGTACAATACAGGACCTTTAAATACATTTTGAGGGTAAAGAAATGACTCGTCCAGATTTACAGTGTTTTACAGCAAGTCTGTGTACTAGCAGCAGCAGCAGTTAAAATCACTAATAATGGTCTGTAGCACCAAAAGCAGCAATTTGCAAAAGTGTAAATACTTGAAGTTGTTTCAAGAGCAGTGGGGGTATACAGTGCTATTACTAAAACAGCTCACGTAGGCAGGGGCATAACAGAAAACTTTGGGCCCTGGGTATAAACCATGAGGCCCGTCAACAGAAATCGGCTGGCCCGGGGCAAAAACTCTCACATGGACCCCCCTCTAATATACAATAAAAGGAAGAGAGTCCAATTCCTCCCACCTACTGCTCTGCAAACCACTATGATACAGCTGAAACTGAGAATATCACACCAAAATAAACAAAACGTTGTCTGGCCCATGGACTATATATGGTCCTTATGATGAGCCTAACCCTAACCCTTCATTTGGGCTTTGGGTTAACAAGTGCCTGCAGGCTGAGCTGGGCGATACACTGACATCGACAGGATATTATCATGATTGTTTTGAATATAGGTGAAATTAGAATATGCCTATAAAAAAGTTGCAAAAAGAACCAATTAAAAAATAAAACTTTTGAAACAAGGTCATCTTTCAGTAACAAGAGATTTTCTGCAATGTTATAGTTAATTTTAGTCTTTTCACATTTGTGCAGTATATTATAAATGTAAATCCGTGAGGTTCAAGTACCTACAAGAACGTTTTAGCACATCTGATTATTATCAGTCCTATGAGAAATTAATTTTGGTCGAATCACACGTTCCTTAACCTGAGTGCTCTAAAAGGTCCTGTGTTTCGCAAAATTGACTCTTTTAAGTGTTAAACCATGTTATAAGGCTGTTACCTCCACAAAAAGTAAGAAAAAAAAGTACAGTAATAACAATAATTCATTCATTTCAAGTAGGTATTATCATCTGCAGTTAAAGACCAAACCTCAAAAACACTGCTACTGTTTTCAATCAGGTCCTCTCAGATGACCTGAGCATGTATCCCTTACTTATGCCCTTCTAATGTCCTCCCTACATTCCTTTACAGGGGTCCGTGTTTCTCTCACGTCTCCTCCCCCTTCCCCCCACCTCCTCTCCCTCCCTCCTCCCTCCCCTCCTCTCTCCATCCTCCCTCCCCTCCCACCAACCCTCCCTCCTTCACTCAGAGTTCATGTTCAGGATTGGCCTGTACACACTGTTCCTCACTCGACTCCTGTGTTTGTCTTCTTAACTCTGGTATTCCCAAGAAAATCCATCCAAATCCAAAGGAACTGTTTCCCTCCATTATGCCACTGCTTCAGCCGTTTCACTTTGGCCTAATAGACTGGGCCACTGGAAGCGCTGGAAAACAGTGATTTGTGGGAGAAGCAGGCTGAGGATTGAAATGGTGGTAAAATGAAAACGAGAAGGAGCTGTCTCTGCAGCTCTGAAATCTGGTCAATAAAAGGGGCCATAAATCTGGAGGTCCAACAGACTGCATGTTGCTTTGCAGCATTTTGTGCAGACATAAACATAATGTTATGCATAATGTAAAACAGTGAACTATTTAGACCAATGGTACATTTAATCCTTACATTATCTGTAAGCTTATTTCAGCATGTAACCTTCCTGTAGCTCATCTCAGGCTTACACATAAAACATGTGGGCTGATGGCTGTCACAGGGTCACATGACCCACTCTCATTATTCCACATGTCCATTAAAACAGCAGAGGCTAGAGCTGGAGCTGTAACAGTAATCCCTGATCTCGGTGCACCAGGCTGATGCCGTTCTCCATGAGTCCAGATGGAGGGGCAGGGATATCGTTCCATCTGCCAGAGCCACAGTGGCCAAGCTGATTACTGCTGACACACTGATCTACTGGAATACCTCAGCTTCTCCACTGGCACAAAGAAAGGAGAGGGCAGGCTTACAGGAAGAGCCTCTGATTATGTTCACAGCTATTGACACTTGTGAAGGTTCACAGAGCTCTCCAAGTGAGGCTGAAGGAGAGCTTAAAGATACATGAAAACCAGTTATCCCATAATGTACATTCTTAGAGATAATGGCAGTTTTGGGCTGGAAAGAGAATTCTCGTCTCTGTCACACAGTGGGGCTAAGAGGATTAGCTAAACGCCTGTGCAGATTAGTCTGGATACCCAGAGCTGTAGAAATCCCACTACAACCGCAACCCCCATTTTGACCAACCACCACCCTGTAAAATATATAGAGGCCCAATCACCTCCCTGTAAAATATATAGAGGCCATATCCTATATCCTCATGGGCCATTAAGTCCTGAACCAGCCCTTTGAGCTCTGAGCTCCAAAAATGGAATCAATGAATTCATCCAAACAGAAACCAAATCCAAACAAACAACCACGTTATAAAGGTCTCCTAAAACATGGTGGGCAGTTTTACACTAAAACCTTCACTACTATTTCTAAAATAAAACAGTACTATGAAAAGCATATATTTAGGTACAATTTAATGGATATTATCAGTGAAAACAACTCAACTTAACTTTTTGAAGCCAGCATTGGTATCTGGTTTGTTGGTTTAAAAAAAATAAGTTCAGTTGTTTTCCTTTAACTCGCTGATAATATCTGACTGACGAATGCCTCAAAAATTTGATCAATTTTGTCAGATAGGGTTATATAAAGCATCGCCTCTTCAAACGAGCCGGGCTAAACAGCATCTCCAAAGTGTCCTCTAAATGTATATTCATCTGTCAGCAGAAGCAGACAAGCCTTTGGACAGAAATCCATCATCAGCCTGAGCTTCAGAGAAACGGTGTCAGACCCACAGCCAAATGGGCATAAAGCGTTATTTCCAGCTGCTACATAAAACACAGACGCTGACGCCACCACCAGCAAAAACTAAAAATGGACACAGGGCAGTGAGGTCGACGGGGCCAGTGCTGCACATCCACATGCAGAGCTGGACACAAGTAGCTGGAATGTTTTAAGTGCATAGAAAATCCTTCCAGTAAAAAACTTCACCAAACCACCACCGGAACTCAGCAGCTTCTCTCCATCGAGATAGTGCCTGGAATGTCCTGGAATGTTGCACAGTATGGCATTACACTTATTTATCTCTATGGTGACAGCAGCCATAGTTGACGCCAAGTTACATGTCAGATGTGTGGAGAGGCGAGCCCACTCACAGTAGGAATGTAAGAATAAAAACCTATGTTATTGAGTCAATGCAAAAGGGATATGTTTGACATCATACATGGACATTCCAGACAAAGCAGCATCTGATGGACCCTCCACCAGAAAAGTTAGACAATGCAGCTTTAAGTTACAGGGAGCAAAGCAGAGAAGGCAAATTCAGCTTTACTCTGTGGGGACTTGAGTAAAAGCAAAAAGAGAGTGTGATTGTAGAGGAAGATTAAAGCACCACAGACAGAATATGATGGAGCCTCCAGCTGTGCCGGCAGCTGCAGCTCATCTGTGTGCACCAAGGGGGACCTGGGGTGACGAGAAGACCCCCTGTCAAGCAGCTAACTCATATGTCTACACTCTGCTGAGGATAACACAGGGTTACTGACAGTTTATCGAATCATCTATTTACTTAAGGTTAATATAAAAGGTTAAAGGTTCTATATTACTCAAAATTGACTCTTGTGAGCTTTAAGTCATGTTATAATGCTGTTACCTCATCAAAAACATTCCTGGAGTTGTGTTTTGTTTCATTCACACATGTTTGAGTAAAAGTTATTATTATTAGTCTGTCTACATCTCCAAAGCTTAAAATGCTCTGTTCCACCTTGTGATGTCATGATGTGTAAGTTTTCAAGTTGACAGCTCCTTTTCTTCAGTAGAGATTGGAAATTCCAGGGCTAAATTTATCTTATATTATAATGATTCTAGTGAAGGAGAAAAGGAGCACTTCCTGTATTACCACATGACATCACAAGGTGGAACAGAGTGTTTTTCATTGCGAAGAATTCAATCTAAATATATGGGTTTGTGCGTTAAACATGTGTGAATGAAACAAAACACAACTCCAGGTATGTTTGCAATGAGGAAACAACATTATAACAGAGATCAGAAGGAAGTGTAATATGAGTGCTTTAAGAGTCAGTATTTTTAGAAAGATTACTTTTTTGGCTATAGTGGACTTGTCACAAATGAAGTATGTAGATTGAGTAGTGGGCATAGTGGTCAGAGGTCATGCATCAGTGTAGCATATGTCAGCTTCACCAAATTTTGACAACCATTCTAGTAAATGAACTGCACTGGATTGAACACATGTCAAAAGTTGTTATCCTTCCCCTTTTACATCTTAAATGGCCTATGTTACGTTATTTTCTGATCTATGTTCTAATTCCTCCTTACAAACATACCTGGAGCTGGGTTTTGGTTCATTCACACATTAATAACTCCTTCGTGTTTCGGCCTGTTTTTCCTAAAATGCCTGACTGAAATAACTCTCAATTCAAAACTGAATCTGTTTCCAAACCCTTTGGCGCACAGATGAATGGCTGGACTCTTTGTGAAGCTGAGCCCTGGAGTTTTGGCCTCTGTGTGAACCACTCTCATTTTAAATGAGAACAAGCTCGACATAGACTTCAGACTGAATTCTTTGGGGTAAATATAAGAATAGGTATCGCAGGTGTCTCTGGGGATGGTCTGAGAGACAGCAGACTGAGCTTTTGTTGGGTGTTGACGATTATTCCCATGTCAAAGCTGAAGCAGATCTCACTAAACATGAGATTTAGGGACTTGTAATGAGGCAAAAAAAGAAATCCAGATTCTTCTCAGAATGGTTGATTTGACAGAAAATAACTGGGTTACAGATTTCCATCAATGTTTGACATGTCCATGATATTGAGAGTTCCCTTTTATCAGAAGCCAGACACAGAAAGGAAAAAGTACAAGAGCCCGTATCAGGTCCCTCGGAATATGAACAACAACATGCAAATCCTGCAAGGCTGAGCTCTTCTCTTAAACAGAAAACACTCCCTTGTGATGTCATGTGGTAAAACAGGAAGCACTCCTGTGGGCTTCCAAACTCCATAAACATACACCTGAATCATATGGATGATTCAGTCAAGGAGCTGCTAATCTGTACTGAACAAAAGGTAAAAGGTAGCTGTTCATCTTTACCTTTTGTTGGTTGAACATTTCCACTACATGACATCACAAGGTGGAAAAGAATATTTTGAACTTTGAAGATGTAAACAGACAGAACAATAAAGAGTCACTCAAACACAAATGAAACAAAACACAACTTCAGGTATGTTTTTGATGAGGTAACAACATTCTAACATGACTTAAAGCTCACAAGAATCCATTTTGCGTAACATAGGACCTTTAACACTTTATCAAAAGAACACTGCCCCTTTCTGAATCAACAGATGTTTCACTAATAAAACCTCTAAGAACATTAATCCTGAAGTTGAGAACATTAATCCTGTCGTGAAAGTCAGTGCATGAGGACAGAGGACTGAGTGAGCCTGTACCAGTGACGCACTTCTAGGGATTTTAAACATTTATTGAAGTAAAACTCATTCTGTGTCCTCTCTCATCCCCTTCTCATGCCTCCCAGATTTAACTAGAAACTGCAGCTCCGCCTCTAACTCCAGCCTGTTTCTTTGATGTGTCCTGCCATGGCCTGAACCTGGGGTGAGAGCAGCCCAGTCTAACCTGAGTCCACCTTTTACCTTCCAAAGCTAGTGTCAGTGGTATTCACGGTTGGAAAAAACTGCTAGACCGATGCTTAGAAAAATAGTTTTAAAGCCAAACTACTATCAATTAAAAATACTGGATAAATATGACACTTTTGGCCCTTTCACAAGGACTTTTGGTAGTAGAATTAGTATAAAACAACATGGTAACAATAAAAAGAGTATTGATACTTTGCAGGTGGTGTTATCTACATTCCCTGGGGGGCTAAAGCTAACTGTAGGCACTGCCCTGTCTGAGGCTTTGTTAAGACTTTAATCTAGAGCTGCAACTATCGAATATTTTTGGAATCGAGTATTCTGTCGATTATATCATCGATTAATCGAGTAATTGGATAAATCACACTTTTTTGTTTTTATACAACTATATCAATAGTGTGTAAGGCAACATGAAAGGCCTCTTAAAATGAGCAAGCAATTGCTGTTATTCCTCACAAAAAAGGTTTTTATTTAAAGTCAACATTTTTTTTAAACAAGTGTAAAACCTTTGGCTTATTGGCTTATAAGACAGGAGTTTTCTAAGTGACAACGTTAATCCTTTAACTAGCCTAATTAATAAGCTAAATATAGAACTAGCGAACAGATAAGTGTTCGTAAACGTCGGTAAAATATTTCCTTTCTCTGATATTGGAATTATTGATGCCAGCGGTTCTAGATTAAATCAGATTTTTGGTAAAAGTAGAACAACGAACTAGACGTTTCTGATATGGGAAACACCGAGTGTGTGTGTGTGTCTGTGTATACGTGAGGAATGGAGCGATTTGAGTGAGATCATTTGCTCTCTTGCTGCTCATTATGCCTCGTTACTATCGACTCATAACACAGGTTACAAATAATTACAAATACTGTACATTCTAATAGGCGTTACTTTTCATTTCAGTTAGCAATCGTAAAAGTATATTACCTCGTAGATTCTCCGACTCCGCTTAGAGAAGTACAGTTCACATGAGGATGCTTTCGCTTTAAGTGCTGCAGCATTGAAGACGTACTGTTGTGGTACATCAGGTTGGCTTTGCCAGTGCACACTGGCAGCGGCCACATCATTATCTGCCATTTCCACACCGTGGAATAAATCGCGCCGCTTCAAATCTTTGAAATGTACGTCATTGATAACTGTCCGTGTGAAACAGTGATCCCAGACTGGCGCAGCAGTCTACAAAGGAGGAGTGATACGATAGCAGAGACATTTTAAATAAATTGACTTTGGTGACATGAATTAAACGAAGCCTCGAGGCAAAGAATTTGCCCCGAATATTTTTTGTAATCGAATTATCCGAGTTACTCGAGTAATCGTTTCAGCCCTACTTTAATCTGAGCATTATTTTAACACAATCTAACCAGAAAGAACTGAATAATAATTTGAATAGTGAGGTGATTTGTGCTATTAGACAAATCTCTTACAACACCTATAATTACAGTCACAAGCTAACTCCCATCAGCCAACAGTTTTCAGTCGTTGTCAGTATTTCATGAGTTTTGTCAAAATGTAAAAACCAGGCTGTGTTTGCAAATGTGTGCATTGTGTCACCATGAAAGCTGCTGAACATTCTGTCATAGACATAGGCCTACATGTAGAACACCCCTGGTGTGATGTCACTGCATCATCAATTATTATTTTATTAAGCATGTTCTTGAGTATCAAAATTTAGTTGAAATTAGAGTATTTATGTTTGTCTTTATTTATGTCTTTGGATATTTTTGGTGTTATGTATGTGTAATGTAGTATACTTAGCAGTTGTAGTAGTAGTAGTAGTAGTAGTAGTAGTAGTAGTAGTAGTAGTGTAACAGTAATCATGTAGTAATCAAATAATGCATTTCTGAACCATAGCCGGGCATATGAGGTGAATGCAGTAGAAAAGCAGTGAATGGAGGCTAAATGTACCAGTGCAAATACACAGAGAGCATGTTGTCATGTGACCTGCAAGGGTCATGTGACCTGCGGAGGTCAGGTGTCCAGCACCAGCTGTCACCCTCTCACTGGTTGTGTGTGCACATGCCTCCTCGGCCTTTCGTGTTACTGCCTCTTCTGACCTACATACTGAGCTCTGCCATGAACTTACTCAAGGAAAATCTGGGAGAATAAGCAGCCTCTGTCCGTCTGTCTGCGGTCACTACACGGTGACAAAGCAGATCACAGGCCTCATTAAGCCCCAACAAACAATACGAGCAGATTTTCACTGCTTTGAGCTTTGAGCCAGACCTACTTTGCACATCTAAGAACAAGTGAACTCATAAGAACAACTCAGATGAAAAAATAGGGTCAAGTTACAAATATTACAAATAATATGCAAATGTATAATAATAATTTTAAAAATGGCTGTGTTTGCAAATGTGTGCATTGTGCCTCCATGGTAACTGCTGAACATTCTACCATAGCGATACATGTAGAACACCGCCAGTGTGATGTCACTGCAAAGTATCAAAAATCTGTTCAGCAAACCATTTTAGTGAATCATTAGTTAATACAATGTCAAAGAAATAATAATTACCCAGATACTGAAACTACAATCAACTACTACAGAAGATACTCATCTGATCCATTACTGAAAAATACTTTTTAAAAACAGAGCCAGAGTCAATGGAGCCTGAAGTGCACCCATGCTTACTTCCTAGTTGTAAAGCAGATGTTTGCAGGTTAACTATGGCTATTTATATATACAGTCTATGGTATTAAATCAAGTACAAATATTACACATTTACAATGCACTGTACAAATGCTCTTTCTAGTGAAACACCAAAACATACACAAGTATGGTCATGTCAAAAGAAATCATTACAGTTGACTTTTCAAGAAACTGTTAAATGTGTTAAATGTCTTTTCTTGTAGAGGGTTCGCAATCTGCTTGTATCAAGGTGATCTCATTGCGTTGTCTGGGATGTTCCATAGTATGGACTTAAAATATATCTTGTATTTATTCAATTACAGGTGTTTTTATTTCTCAAAACTACCACAAAGACACATACATTGAGTGGGCCACTTCTCCACAAATCTGTCCTGGGGATTGTTCAGTTAAATGCTATACTGTAGAACATTCCAGGAAAATACACCATGGAATCAAGCAGGCAGTGCACCCTTTACCAGAAATGTTACATAGTGCACCTTTAAACAAGAACAAAATGATTTTTTTCACACATCAAAACCGGCCTATTGCTGGTTTCAGATGACATCAGAGTTAATACACATGAGGACAGTTAAAATGACTATGGTTCAAATGTACAGTTCTGTTGGGATACAGTGAGTTCTTGGTGCTAGACACTAATAGAAATGACCAGGTTCAACATTTGTGAATTTTTGGGTATTTTTTTGGTTAAGTTCATGGTTAAGTGATGTCATCAAAATTCCCTAGGGGTGTGATGCCAACTGTAGGCACTGCTCGGTCTGAGGCTTTGTTAGACTTTAATCTGAGCTTTATTTTAACACAATATGACCAGAAAGAATTCACTTAGTTGGTTTTGGCTTTTAGAAGAAAATCAAACACCTAAACAGGACCATGAATGCTCATATTGATCACACGCTCTTTTTGAAATCCATTTCGTGCTTTTTCTCTTATCTTAATATTTTTCTGACAGTGTTTGCTAATGTATGCATTGAGTCACTCTGATAACTCCTAAATATTCCACCATTAAAGATACATGTACGACACCCCCAGCATGATGTCACCGCAATATCAATACTCTCGATGTAGTGCACCAAGTATGACACCAATGATTCATGTAAGTGGAGGGGCAAGTACTATGCCTCATGAAGTCATAATCACCTCATTAAGACTGGAAATGTGACTGAGTTAGGCTTGAGTGAGGCAGTGACTTTGACTTACCTCTGGAGTTGGTAGCCATGTCTGCAACTTTCTGAAAAGCATCTAAGAAGGCCACAGCTGCCAGGATTGTAGTCCTAATAAATGAAATAAATATTATGAAAAATACTGGAAACACTCAAATATTACATGGGTGAATATTGTTTGTTAGTAGTGTCACAGTATAAGAAATATTGAGAGGAAGAATATAAGAAATGTGCAGTTTTGTGATTTTCTTTACCTAAGTTGAGAGTGTAGTTTTGTAGCCTTGGCACTGAAGTCTTCCCAAACTGGATACGAGCTCTGAAAAAAACAAGAAAAGGAAAAAAAACAAACGAGTAAACATGGAATCCGGTTTAAAAGGCCGATATGACACTATTTTCTGATCTGTGTTATAATGTACATAATGTTGCTCATCACAAACATACCAAGAGTCATGTTTTGTTTGTCGAGTTTTTCTCTCAAACAGAAAACACTCTGTCCCACCTTGTGATGTCATGTGGTAATACAGAAAGTGCTCCACTGTGTTTTAAAACTCCATACATCTTCAGTACAATCATTTTGTTTATTTCAGCCCATCTCTACTAACCAAAAGGTAAAAAGGTAGTAAGTTTTGGAGATGATTAATACATTAGCTTAATAAGGTTACTTAAACATGTGTGAATGAAACAAAACACAACTCTAAGTATGTTTCTAAGGAGGTCACAGCATTATAACATGGCTTAAAGCTCACAAGAGTCAGTTTTGTGTAATATATATAGGATCTTTAAAATATAGCCTCTAGTGAACTCATTTTCAGACTTGTCCTTTCTTTGCACCTACAACTCAAAACAGCTTGGCTTCATGTCCTACAGGCACACAGCAGACACACGTGTAGCAGACACGCAAACTTGTCTTTATACTGTAAAAGGTCAGAGAGGAGTCTTCATTTTGTCCATACGGTAATATTAAAGGGCCCATATTACACTATTTTCTTATCTATAGCATGTTATAATGTAATTTCCTCATCAAAAACATACCTGGAGTTGTGTTTTATTTCATGTTTAACGCACAAACACCCAGTATTTAGGCTGAGTTCTTCTATCAAACAGAAAACACTCTTTATCACCCTGTAATGTAATGCGGTAATACAGAACGTGCTCTAAAATGTTTTGAAACTATATAAACCTTCAGTAGATGATTTGGATAATTTCAGCTCTCTGAAAGGCCAAAGCTCTACTAAACAAAAGGTAAAAGGTAGCTGTTAACTTGAAAATTTTGGAACTTTGGAGATGTCAACAAACTAAAAATAAAGGGTATCACTCCACCTCCTTGTATAGTCAATAAAGAGTTCGTTTTACACTTGATTGATCTTTACTGTGGCTTGTACAAACTTGAGACTAAATAGATGCCACCAACTTCACCAACGCCACCGTCGAACTGAGATAATTCACATAAATTACAATTAAAACAGTATAATATAAAAGACACGAAATAAACACATTAACATTTTTAATAAACACATACCTCGCTGCCTGACACATATTTTGGCGGTAGAATGATCTTTTGAACTGATTTTGAACTTTGTTTTAACTTTAATTTGCTTTGTTGCCGACACGCCACATTTTTCACTTTCAGCCAGGCGTGCGTCTCTAACTTGGGTCCAACGGAACCGAACCAAACAACAGTTTCGACCTGTTGACTACCAAAATAAAAGCATAACATTTTCTCTACTCACATATTATATATTAAGAATTATTTAAAGAAAAGTAAATGAAAATTATGGCAGTAAAAAAGGTTACTCAAAACATGAGTGAATGAAAGAAAATACAACTCTAGGTATGTTTTTGCGGAGGTAACAACATTCTAACATGGCTTAACTTAGAGCTCAAGAGTCAATTTTGTGTGATGTAGGACTCTTAAAGAAAGTACAAAGTTTACTGGTATGTTGAAAATTACATTCAACTGTATTAGTGTTTTTATTATTCCGTTATTGAAACCACCATTGAGTCCTGAGCCTTTCGGAAAAAGTAAAAATCCCTTAGTATCATCATGATCTGTCAGAGTCATGTGCTTCTCTGCTGTGGCTGTTTTTGTGGATCACCTGGATCACATTTACCTGGGATCATCTCCAGTGCAGCCTCCAGCCATAAGATCAGAGGCCCCACATAAAACACACTGGGGCCTAAATCCTATTAGGGCGAGTATAGCCCTGCAGACAGGAGAGGGAGGCCAGACCCTCTGTGCTGGAGCAGACCCAGAAGATCCCACCAACGTTAAGTCACCATGAAATTCAGGCTTTTTTCAAGGTTTTCTTTTTTTTTTTCTTCACATGCCTTGGGTTACACTCCTCTTGGCTGTTGCAAAGTGATTTAAGGACTATCACTTCTTATAAAAAATGTTTTCAAAGAGCCTCCCGGAGAGCCACCTGCACTTGACTCTAACAGGTGCCTAATTAGCCTGTGTGGCCTGTGACTCCCGAGGGCGACGAGGAGAGAGGAGGGGAGACAGCTGAGAGAGGGAGCCGCCTGGCCCTGGAGAGATCTATTTCTGTTGGATCACACCTCCTTTATGCACATGCAGCAGCTACAATAAATACAACTGTGTGGAGTGTAGCACATGGTCAGTGGACAGAGTCTGTCTGTTTAAATGCCTCTCAGTGCCGTTCCAGGGTGGAGTACTGTTTTTTCTAAATGTTGGTCATTTACTACCTATTTAATGCATGACTTTATTATACTGCAATTATTAAAACTATAAAACTAGCAAATATGCAGTCAGTGTTGCATAACTGACACATCAGTGTTCACAGATTAACGACGAAGCTGGTACAGGGTCTTCTTTGAATCAACACCTCCCACTCAGATTTCTTTTCCTGACTCCTCATCTCTCAGTTACATAACCAACAGGTGCATGTAATATCAGCACTTACACTTGTACACTGTACATTTGTGACTGTTTGCACTCATACAGACACAATAGCCCTGCTCTGGGGGGTGAAGGGGGCCGAGGGCAGGAGGGGGGGTCCGACAGGCCGGCGTGGCCCAGCCACAGGAATGAGGTCAGATGTCTGTCTCAGACAGTGGACACAGTGCTGAGTAAGGGCTTTACTCTCATCCATCAGCTCAGCTTATCAATACACAGAATACCTCTGTCATGAAAAAGCTCCACACACTGAGGTCACACAGGTTTCACTACATCGGGCTCCAAATTACACCTCTCTGAAACTGAGGGATTTGGGACAATGGTGCTAACTGACACAGTGAAATGTGTACTTTAATACTGAAGAAGATCCTCAGTGATAAAGAGTGAGATTCTAAACACCTGATGAACACATTCACACTCTCCATCTGTTGAAGGGAACAACAGACCACCCTGGTTTAACTTCCTTGCCTTGACCCCTCCCCCAGCAACAAACATAATGTGTGACACATAATAGGGACAACCTGCTATGGATAGGCCCTTCAGACCTACTTAAAATAAAGATCTTTCTTTTCACCTTCCTTAAGAAAACCACGTGACGACAAGTAACACCTGTATTTACCTTGGATCTGGGACAACGATGAATGAACAAATGGTGAACTTATATTTGACATCCTGACACTGTGGATGTTGGACTCTATATATTCTGAAATCTGGTCAGTCGCATGTGTAATAAATGTATAAATGTGACGTGCAGTCACTTTAAATGGCTTTAGTCTACCATAGTTATTGAGAAAATCACAAGGGTAATGTGTCCTACTATAGGGCACAGTGAATTATCATTGAAAAACTAGGCATAAGCTTTTTAACAAGGCGCTGTTCTGCATTAGGGAGACTTGCCTTGCTCAGTCTAATGTTATTACATGAGAAACCGACCTGCTGCACAATATGCAAATAACACAAAGGAAACACGCTTCATCTGTCGATATGTCCTGAAGCAGTCCTTCTTGTGGGGGAGGACCCGGTGGACCAAACAAAGGCAGTAAAATTATGAGTGTAGCCCACACTCATACAAGTCCAAGAGTCAGTTAGAAGTCATGCACACTTTATACAAATAGTGCGTTACCTTCATGTCGTTCACAATGGCCTGGAATAATCCACCTAGCGCTCCACACTCCTTCTCCACCGACTCCATGGTGGCAAAACAAACAGAGCGCACGCTGTAGAAGAACAAAATCAGGTCAGATCTCCAGCTATGAGTGCGTTTTCAGAGTCCAGACATGAATGTAGTAGTTTTCATCCGCCTTCGCCCTCTTCCACTTCCACGGGCTGCGCAGGAGTGGATGCGAGACCGCTCTGCCCACGGCCACCAGCGGCTGAAGCTCGCAGCGCTCAAACAAAAAGAAATGTGAAGTGAAGCCGGAAAACGTGGAGGGGGCATGCACCGGGACTCCACATGCTCACAGCCCGCCCGGTCTACGAGTACCGAGTGCGCACGGGTCTGTCCGGGGAGAGACGCGGAGGAGCGGGCTCTCGGGCGCACTGTAGTTACCAGCGCACTGTCCGGGCTGATGCGGGAGTAATACGATCCATGGGAATGGGAAAGGGGCTGCTGCTTTTCTTCTTTCTTTCACACACACAAACACATGGAAGCTGCTGAGTGGGAGGGGACACTGTGGAACACCCCATCCCCGGCCCCTCCTACTCAGGCTGCAAACAAAAGTGAAGCTCCTTCTTTGGCTCAACAATTCACTGACAGGCAAAAAGGATTTCCTCTGGTTTCAGATGCGCATTTACCCCACACGCGTCCGCTAATGGACACTGGCAACTGCGGGTTTGTTTCGAGCAACAGAAACACATGCGGGAGGGAGAAAGGGCAAGTTAGGCCTAATGTTGTATAATCATTCAACTGGTATTAGTGAGCCTAGTAGTAAAGCAGGGTGACCCTATTTATCCGGGGCAGTCCCAGTTTTGAGCTCTGTGTCTTCTGTCCCATTAGATTTGTTCAAAACCAATGATTTGTCCCAGTTTCATACAAGAAATGTCCCCGGTGGCCCTATTTTGGACCAATTTGAGCTAAACCAGGACTACAACAGGCTTAAATCAGGTCTAAATCAAGTCTAAACTAGGACTAAACCCGGACAATATCAGGTCTAATTCAGGTCTAAACCAGGATTAAAGTAGGGTTAAAAAAGAACTATATCAGTTCTAAACCATGTGTAAATCAGGTCTAACTAGGGATAAACCAGGACTAAACCAGGTCTATTTCAGGTCTAAACCAGATCTAAAACAGGTCTAAATTAGGGCTAAACCAGGACTAAACCAGGACTACTGTAAACCAGGACTAAACTTGGGCTAAAATAGAACTATATCAGGTCTAAACCAGGTCTAAACTAGGACTATACCAGGTCTACGTCAGGTCTGAATCAGGTGTAAGTTAGGTCTAAACTACAGCTAAACTAGGTCTACACCAGGTCTAAACTTGGACTAACTCAGCTAAAATTAGGATTATATCAATTCTAAACCAGAGGAACATAAATTGTATTTGTTTAGCCAAAATCCACAAGACTGCATTTCTGTATTTTGTCTCAGAATATACACTGACTCACAGGTGAGTCGTGGATGGACAATGTTTTTTTCACAATTTTATTTATTCAGCATCCCAACCTGGGCGTGTCCCAGTTGACATTGACATTGTCAATGACATTGTTTTCTGATCTATGTAGTGTATAGTGTATAGTGTTGTTTCCTCATCACAAACAGACCTGGAGTTGTGTTTTGTTTCATTCACTCATGTTTAACACACAAATTCTGCATATTTAGGCTGAGTTTTTCTCTCAGATCGAAAACACTGTTCCATTGTGATGTCATGTGGTAATACAGGAAGTGCTCCACTGTATTTTTAAACTCTGTACACATTCATTAGAACTATTTTGATGATTTCAGCCCTGGAATTATCAATCTCTACTAAACAAAAGTTAAAAAGTAGCTGTTAATTTAAAAACTACCACGTCATGACATCACAAGGTGGAACATCGCATTTTGAGCTTTGGAGATGTAAACAGACTAATAATAAAGGCTTGCTCAAACATGTGTGAATGAAACAAAACACACAACTCCAGGTCTGTTTTTGACGAGGTAACAAGATTCTGACATGGCTTAAAGGGTCGATTTTGGGTAATATAGGACCTTTAAAAATACTAGTGGTCTGACATATGTGCTAATATATTTTGGTTATTTTTTATTTTATTATATGTTTTCATTTTATTTATTTATTTATTTTTAAGATAGTTTCAGTGTTCTTCTGTCATATCTTTACCATGCCTCTCTTCATGTGTGTGGGTCCATATGTTAAACACATCACCAGTCCAATGTTATGGAACATAAGGTCAACCCTGCATTCCTGATAAACATCCTGTCAATTCAAAACCTACACATCTGCCACACACACACACACACACACACACACACACACACACATACACACAGAAAGACAGTTACTTTTTTTACAAGTTAAAAAGTACTTACTCATGTTTTTATCTATACTTTCAGGAAATGTGTTCTTGAGCATTACAGATAGACTTCCGTGGTTGTGTAAAAATAGCAGCAGCAGAAACATCCAGTATAAGGGATATTATTACAAAGTGAAAGCCTGATCCTGATCACACGGGCAGGCTTACCGAAACTGCCCAGAGGGATTGAAATGATATTGTGCATGGGAACAATAAAAATAGCTGAATATGGACTGCTCTGTAATAGTCCTGTGACTGCTCCTCGTGTGGTGTTAACCTGTGTGCTGCAGGCTCTGAGGGAGGTCTGCCTGATGCAAGAGGACCTGGACTTTTCCCTGGGAGAAAATACAACAGATGAGAGAAAAATATGTGTGTTTATGTGCCTGTGTGTGTGAGTGTGTGTGCTTGTGTATGTGTGTGCCTGTGTGTGCGTGCAAGTGTGTGTGTACGTGCATTTATGTCCCTCTGTGTGTGTGTGTGTGTGTGTGCGCGCGTGTGTGTGCATGTATTTATGTGCCTGTGTGTGTGTGTATGTGTGCCTGGGTGTGTGTGCTGTGTGTATGCATGCGTGTGCGCCCGTGTGTGTATATTTGTGTGTGTGCCATATGTGTATTTGCCTATATGTTTGTGTGTGTACCTTTATGTGCGTGTGCGTGTGTGTGTCTGTGTGTGTGTACCATGGGTGTATGTTTGTATGTGTGCCTGTGTGTATGTTTGCCTGCGTGGGTGTGTGTGTGTGCATGGTTGGGTGTGTGCTGCATGTATGTGTGTGTGTCCATGTATGTATAATTGTGTGTGCCTGGGTGTGTATTTGCCTGTATGTTTATTTGTGTGCCTGTGTGTCTGCCAATGTGTGTGCGCGTACGTGTGTGTGTGTGTGCGCGCGTACGTGTGCGTGTGTGTGTGTATACATGCGTGCCTGTGTGTGCTATACTTATATTCTTATTTCACAAATATTTTGCATGAGTAAGTTTTGGTTATTACTAAGTCTACACATTACAAAAGCTTGTGCTCCTTCAAATATGAGCCATTTTTGTGCATTATTTAAAGGTGCACTGTGTAACTTAACTGGTGGAGGGTCTGTCACTTGCTTCTCTCTGTGGAGAAATTGCCTGGAATGTTCCACAGTATGTCATTATACTTTTATTTCAGTTCCGAGACAGCAATCCACTCCATTTGGCCAAGTCACATGTCGGATTAGTGGAGTCCAAGTTTGTTAGGATTCAAGTCCAGGGATGCAAGTTTTTTAGGTCAATAAAAACATGTTTTATTGTGTAAATGCAGGATGTATACGTTTAATGCCACACTGGGACATTCCAGACAAAACAATAACAGCTCTCTGTTGCTCTCCATGGAGAGCAACAGTAACATTAACTACATTATAATTCAGTTATTAGGTCCAGACAGTCCTACTATTATTCTTTGTTTCTTTTTATTTCTACTTAATGGTGCATTGTGCGACTGGTAGAGGGTCCATCAAATGCTTTTCTCCGTGGAGATGTTATTGCTTTGGCTGGAATGTTTCATAGTGTGGTATTAAATCTTTCTATCTTCATGGAGACCAAACCAGGCCAAGTTACAGGTCAGATCAGTGAACGTCCCGGCCAAAGCAATAGGAGGAAAAGCAACTCCAAGACCAAGTGAAGACACAAAGGGAGATCCGGTACCTGTTTAATTCTGAAGTACTGGAAAATGCACAACTAAAACAAGAGCTTGCAAATTTCAAAATAGTCATGGAAAAGATGAACAAAAAAGACTTGGAGTTGCAAAAACTCACTGATACTCTTCAGAAGAAGGAACAGCAACTCCAAGACCAAGAGAACGCACATAACAAGATCAAGTGCTTGTATAATTCTGAAGTACAGGAAACCCTGCAGCTAAAAGAAGAGCTTGCCAACTCCCAAAGATTCATGGAAAAGATGAATGAAAAAAAAATGGAGTTGCAAAACCTCATTGATTCTCTTCAAAAGAAAGAAAAGCAACTACAAGAGGAAGTGAAGGCACAACAGATACAAATGGAGGAAATCCAACTAAAGGAACTCCAACTCCCAGAGATACAACTAGAGGAGTTCAAACCAGAGGGGACTGAACTAGCAACCAACAATGTTGAATCTCTACAAGAGGTCTTTAGCACATTTCCAATCAAGACCTCCAATGAAACAGAGGAGTTATCTGAACTATGGCTTCCCAGTTCTTCACAGCCTGTAATTCAAGACCAGACTGTGGAATCCATTGTAAAAACCCACTGCCCCAAAGCCGCACGTTGTATAATCGTAGCAATGATAAAAAAAAAAAAGGTCCCCAAACTCAAAAAGTTACCTGACAATGAACAACAGATGGTGCTTGTCGAAAGATTAAGAAAAGCGGAGAATCAGGTTGTGATACCTGAGAACAATGAGCTCGGAGCTAAAGGTCTTAAAGCCATTGGTAAAGCAATGGCTAAAAGTCTGCTGCAAGAGATGGGCTCTGCTTCTTCCCTGTTCTCGGACAGCAACACTGATTTCCTGGAGGCTACGGTGAAGCAACATCTCACCACAACTTGGCCAGTTCTGGGAAAGCACGAAAACGCTTCTTTTCAGGAGGGAGTTCCATCTTGAGGAGTAATTTAATTCGCAAAGGCCCTCTCAGCACCTACCTGTTGTCCGGGTCGCTCCACTAATCCAACTATAGGACTCCCCTCTCCTCCTTTACCTCTCCTCCTCTCCTCCTTTACCTCTCCTCCTCACCACCAAGTCTAACCCCAAACCTCCTCCCGTCTCAGCATCAAAAAATAAAAAATAAAAACATATTTGTGTACTCGACTTTATATGAACAAAACATGGTTAATATAGATTTGATCAACATAATCTGCTTGTGTGTTATTGATCAATGACTTTCACAGTTAGATTTCCTACAGGTCTGTTAATTAAATCAGTAAATCTGTACCCGCCCCACGATGTGATTGCTCATGTGATTTGAGGCTACAGAAAAAAATATAAATAAATAAATATAATTGGTTACATAACCACTAGTATTCTCATCAGTTTGCTACGAATAATCTTTAATTCATTTCTGGAACACTTTCACTCCGGACGTATGACAAGGGAGACCAGCAGGTTACAGCCCTACACTACTTCACAGAAAGAATAATTGCATTTTTGAACAACAGAAACACCCGTAATGATAAATGCTAGATGTATATGTTTAATATCATAGAGAACCTCACTCACAGTCAGAATGCCTGTTTTTCTAAGTATTTTTGAGCTGTAAAACCACCTGTAATTGAATAAATGTAAAGTAGAGCTGTTTAAAGTCATACTGTGAAACGTTCCAGGCAGAGCAATGACATATCCATAGAAAAGTTATACCTCTAAGTAATATTATTTCAACGTAACAGTGCTTTTACTGAAAAACAACTTTTGGCTACTCTACCACATCTGGACACAGGCCCGTTTGAAGGACATTCTCAGACCAATACTCACTCAGGAGTCAGAAAACACAAACACAGACTGCTGCCTTTCTCACCGCTGTGCACCCCCCGTGTGGAAAAATGGCTGTTCCCATCCAACGCCTCACCACTGACGCGTGAGTGTCTGCCAGACTTTCCTTAATTCAGCAAAATGGGGCTTAGTCAAGGAAAAATGTGACGGCTTCTATTTCAGACTACTACATCCCTGTGAAGCCGTTACAACTGAAAGCAATCACCAGGCCTAAGCAAACTGAGATGAAGCAGACGGTGGAGGCTTATATAACTGAATTAAAGGGGTTTGACTTGGGGCTGTATTTTATTACCTTTGTGAAATATTGTTTGTTTGCAAGATTTGCCATTTTAGGAAGGGAAACAAGTCATCATTTCATTAGCAAAAGAACAGTACAGCAGTCATTTACACAACAAAATGCTTTAAGGGCCCATATGTTTTCTGATAGAATTATGTTTCTTTCACACATTTCTTAACACACAAACCCTGCATATTTAGACTGAGTTCTTCTCTCTTGTGATGTCATGCTCCACTGTGTTCTTAAACTCCATACGTGTTTACTAGAATAATTTGGATGATTTTAGCTCTCGAATTGCCTATCTCTACTGAAGTAAAGGTAATAAATGAGCTGTTTGAGGAGGTAACAACTTTTCGAGAAAAAAAAACTTCAGGGCTTAGTAAAATAGATTAAATCAACTGGGGTCATTTTTACACTGAAATAACATAATTCTGTGAGAACTACAATTTATTTAATAGCAATGGACAAAATGTACCTATTTTACCCATGTACCGTATTTTCCGGACTATAAGCCGCTACTTTTTTCGCAGGCTTTGAACCATGCGGCTTTTACAAAGATGCGGCTATTCTGTGGATTTTTCTTCCACCACTAGGGGCGCTCTAACCGGAATTTCAAAAACAAGATAGACGGAAAATTAATGCAAAGAAGAATACGCTACTTTTTAGCAGATATAACACACACAACAAATTACTAACTGGTAATTATTTTCAAATTTTCCTTAATCATGAAAAGCACACAAAGGAGTTTGCATGATGCAAGTTATAAGTTGAAGACCATCGATCTTATTCCAGGAAGGAAACCGTTTTTGACCTCGTTTTAATCAGCACAGTTGCTGCCGTGTTAAAAGGCACTGTTCAGAAAGAATCTCTTCAGGTACATAAATGTACATTTACAGTACAAAATAGTTCTGTATATGCAGTAAATATCTCATTTTTCAACATAGATATTAGCGGCTTATAGCCCGGTTGTGGCTTGTATAACTTTTTTCTTATTTTTTAAAAAATAGAGTGGATGCAGCTTATATACCGGTGCGCGCTATAGCCCGGAAAATAAAGTACTTGAAGTATTGTTTAATGAGTCAGTTCTACTATATACAGTATTCACCAAAACGTTTTACAGCTGCTACTCACAAACCCAGAATTACTAATACTAAAGTCCCTCTAGATAAGTCTCTGCACTCGATGCCTACATATTTTGGGGCTAGGGCGACAGGAGCGTTTGTCCACTGATCCGAAATTTGGCAATTCAAATCCTACCCTCAACATTAAAAAACATCATTGGGAAAGCGGTCAGACAGTGTGATTCTAGCTCCCACAGATGAATGCTGTCGTTGTGTCCTTGAGCAACTTAACCCATCTTGCTCGTAGTTGTCTACGTAAACTGGTGTATGAATGGGTTGTTGTAAAGGTGGAAAAGCGCAATATAAAAATTTACTATTTATTATACATCAGTAAATACAAGACATATAATATTTACTTCATTGTTCCATCATAGCAATGCAATTAATTATGTCAATATTTTATATATTTTACTTAATTTATTTACATAAATATGACTTCTAACTTTTAAAAATTTTTGTAACAATTACTCAGTAAATTTATTACTGTTAATTGTGGTGGTAAGTACATTTTACTTAATACTGACAAGTAAATTGTACCTGATATTACAGCAGTAAAATTTGCTTGTGTGTTAGGGCAATTTGTTATGAGGATAGTAAATCTTCAAGTTATTTTTTTCAGTGTGATTTAAAGTTCACAAGAGTCAATTTTGTGTAATAAAGACCTTCACACACAATCATAATACCTAGATAAGAAACGTTCTTGTTTCTGAATGACATCACTCTTTAACCTTGAGCCAAATGCCAGAGCAGCTCTCCAAAAGACAAAACACGGCTCTGGGAATTTATGGCGACCTCTGACCCCTCTGCCAGCTTGCTCCCATGATTCAGCTGGAGCGGCCATCTTGCCCATAGTAAAGAACATTGGGTCAAGCTGTGGCACCCTCCCGCTCTCACTGCCGGGGTCAATAGTTCTGTGCCGAGTGTCCATAAAAGCAGCCAGGATTTATCATCTACGCCTAAGTTTGGACAGACTGTTACGCCAGCGAACTCAGAACCACATGGGACGCTCACCTGCACTCTATTACAGGAGCTTTCACAAACTTAACAGCTCAACAAATGGTTTAGCTTAAAGATTCACTGTGTAACTTTATTGGTGGAAGGTCTGCTACCTGTCTGTGTTCATGGAGATGATATTACTTGGCCTGGAAGGTTCCACAATATGGCTTTTAAAGGTCCCATATTACACAAAACTGACTCTTGTGAAGTTTAAGCCATGTTAAAATGCTGTATGCTCAAAAACATACCTGAAGTGTTTTGTTTTGTTTTATTCACACGTGTTTGAGTAATCCTGCATTAGAAATCTGTCTACATTTCCAAAGCTCCAAATGCTCTGTTCCACCTTGCCATGTCATGAAGTGGTAGTTTTATAGTTAACAGCTACTTTATTAAACAAATACTGAAAATTCCAGGTCTGCATTGCAAAAAAGCTTGGCCAAAATGTAAAATATAAACACTTAAATCTATCAGAAAATCAGTCTTTAAAGTAGTGAAATGATCTGTCCATGCAGCAAGATCATTTTACTTGACAAGTTATCTTAAAATAAACTACCTGTACACTAGAATGAAGTGTACAGTCTCTTAAGTGTTCATGGGCTGGAAATAAGTTTATGGGTGTTAAGTTTTAGATAAACATACTACCAGTTTATGATTAGTGTTTATGGCCTGATAATAAGTTCTCAGATGCCTCATGCCTCAAATGCTTTAGTTAGTTCATCCAAATCTGTACCACTGAATCTAAAAACAAGTGCAGGGGAAAAACTATGGTAAATGGATTGTAGCAATTTTTAAACATTTATTGCCTAAATTTCACATTTTCTGACTAGCGAAGTCATAGAAGAAATATCTGTGACAATTTTTAAGATGATACAACCATTTCACAACTAGTAGGTAAATATTAAATCTGAAAACAAGATGAATAACCTGATATAAGTTTTAGAAACCTGGCCAGATCAGAGAAATTTGCAGGGTGAAAATGAAGCTAGTGAAGGTGGATGAAATTTTAAAAAAAAAATGATGGAGCACATCCTGTATTACCACAAGATATCACAAGGTAGAACAAAATGACACTACCAGGCCATGTTACAGGTCTGGATTTAGGACTGGTGATCATGCTTACAATTTGAGCAAAAACAAACAAAAAAAACACCCAAAACTGAATAAATACATGTTGGAGAAGTTCAAACCCATACTGTCTAAAGCAGACTTGTGTGTTTGTCTCCAGTAGGTTAGATACTGTAACGGTCTCTCACTGACATTTCCAAACGCGCTGTGAGAGCTGCTGTACATCCAGAACGCTGCAGCTCGGGTCCTGACTCCGACCAGGAATTACAAGCACATAAGTCCTGTGCTCAGGTCCCTGCACTGCCCCCTTTTATGGTTTTAGATACTGTTAACTAGTAACTCACAAAGTGCTAAAGTATCTCTGTATTCATGGTCATGGGCAGTGGTGTGATCTGCTGTATCTGGGCTTCTTAAGACAGGACATTATGTTCAGTCCCTATTGATCAGGGTTAAAACAACAGGTTATGGTTTTATTCATTCTCATCATTTAGAATTATTGGTACACTTGAGTTCTTCTAATCGATGCCCCAGTTTAACCCAGATAAATCATCTCCTTTTGAGAACTGTTTAGATATACTGTAGTATGTTTTACCTCATGTTGATGTTATGACGTTTGTCGACTGCAGAAGAGCCTGTTTTTGTTTTGCCATGGGTCAGATTAGGGAGAGACGGACCTTGTGTGAGGGACAGATAGGTTTCTTTTTCATTTTCTCTGTATTTGTGCGCACATTTGCTTTCATAAATCCAGACTCTTTGATTGAAGACAACTTCTCTCCAGTTTTTATCCTTCTCAGGTTTAAAAATCCACAACACCAGTCTCTCCATAGCTGAGCACCAAAGTAAATCTCTGACATATTAGTGCCACATGAACCATCTGCACTCTGAGCAGCTCAGGGACCGGCCTCCTGCTGGTGCCAGAGTCAGGACTAAACCCAGGGAGTCAGAGTTTTGGATTCATGCAGCTAAAACCTGGAACAGTCTGAACATGTGAGACAGACTCTACTCTGATACTGTTTAAATCCAGGCTGTTTAGCTGTGTATGACTGAAAGGTTTTCATTTTTCATTCCACACTCTTCTCTCTCATTTAATGTCCCTCTCTCTTTTTAATTTTACAATGATTATTTATGTTTTGATTTGTTTGTATTGTGATTTTATTAATGTATTTCTTATTCTGTAAAGCACTTTGAATTACTTTGTGTATGAAACTGTGGAAAATTTCAGTTGAAGCAGCATCTCCAGGCCCAAGTAGAGTAATATGGGCCCTTTATTACTTTTACAGTCCCTATGGAAATGCAGACACACTTGAATTGAAATGTCTGCTACAGGAGACGTCTCTAATAGAAATGTTGAAGCTTGTTTGAACTCTGGTAGTCGGAAGTAGCCTGTGTTAATGGAGCCTTTTAACCCGGCAGCCGCGGTGGAGTCAGTCGTTTTGAGTGTGTGCCTTGTATTTTTAACAGGGAGTAAAAGGTATTTAAACAGGGATCCTGGGGTTTTGCAAGAGCTTTGATGTTTACTGAGGTGACATTTAAGTGGAAAATTGACAGTCAAACCCTCTCAGTGTGTGTTAAACATATTTTAAAATACAGTCATTTAGTCCATTATTAGTGTTGGTGTTTAATATCCACAAGTTTAAGTGGGTGACACAATTACAAGATGGTTAAGGCACAGAATCTGCCAACCAAAATAATGTTTTATTATTGTTATTAAAAGTCCTATATGCAAAATTGACTCTTGTGAACTTTAAGCCATGTTAGAATGTCATTACCTCCTCAAAAAGATTTCTTGAATTGTGTTTTCTTTCATTCACGCATGTTTGAGTAATCCTGCTTCATTAGTCTCTCTACATTTCCAAAACTCAAAATGCTCTGTTCCACCTTGTGATGTCATCAAGAAATAGTTTACCCTTTACCTTTAGTTCAGCAGAGATGGGCAATTCCAGGGCTGAAATTATTCTAAAGATTCTAGTGAAGATTTATGGAGTTTAAAAACACATTGGAGCACATTCTGTATTCTGCTTGAGAGAAGAAACATTATAACATAAATTATAAAATTGCGTAATATGGGGCCTCTAATAAAATCAGCATCTGAAAGTGTTTATTTTGTGTAGAGATATAGGTAGTGGTTGATATTTCCACTTTCCGATTCAATTTAAAAGTAACTGCGTGAAAATAAACCAGCTTTCAGCGAGAGGTGCTTCAGTGCGAGGGTCCTTCTGCTCGTATCTCACTCGTAGGTCACTGGAGTTAGATGCTGCTTTTCTATACGGCCTCTATAGTACCACTTGAATCCACATACTCCACCAGTCAACACATCACAGCTGGTCAAGGAAGAGTTGCCCCGGGAGACAGTATGTGGCATGTGCTCTTTACACCGGCCCTGTCCGGAAAGGGCCCTCAAAACACAGACTGGATGCCTCATGAATGACATCATGTAAACAGCCCTACAGCCAAGATGTGTCGGAAAATCACAACGTCCCCCCTCCCCACTTCTTTCTGCAGTCTATGGGTCAGGTTAGGTGATGTCCTCGTATTGTTTCGTAACTTTTATTTTAGCTAACCACATTAACAAATTATGGATCATTACAAAGTAGGTTAATGCATTGTGGGAATTGAGTTTGTGCATTGGGACCATAAACTGTACAAACAAGTGGAGCGTGACAACCCCAAAGCAGTTGGCTCCAGTCAAATTCACATTCACATCTGGTTAGTGATGTCATTTAAAAAGAGTTTGAGGAAATGTTTGATATTTCATGATGATGTTTGATAATCTTTCAATTGTGGATGTTTCATTGTCCATGTTTGAATCGTATTTAATCTAAGGTGTGTAAATGTATTTTTGTTATTAATGCAAAGCTATAATGTTCAATTTTAATGTATTCATAAGGTGGAGGCTTTAATATAAGCCATTTTTACCACACTTTTTGTTATGTTAAATACATGCAAAAGCCAGCAGTTATAGGAGTTCAGTATTAGGAAAAGGAATTGATTTATGAACAAAACAGAAAATAAAAACGTCAGGTGTAGAGCAGGTCAATATGAACATTTTAAGACCAAAATGAGGAGCATGACAGCAGCAGTTATGGAGATAGGGGCCATGCTTTTTTCAATAGAAATGTACTTAATATGATTAACATAGGTTCAGGAGCAGGACCATGCCTCATCCGCCCTCACATCTTCTCCAGCGAATCACAGCTCACTTCTACCACACCTCAATTTCCCAAAAGTCTATTTGTAGCAGCCTATCCCGGCAACCCAGTTTGTTCCAGATAACTTGACTTCTAACCATCTGCACTCTGAGGACCTCAGGGACCAGCCTCCTGCTGATGTCCAGAGTCAGGACTAAACTCGGGGAGTCAGTGTTTCAGATTCATGCATCTAAAATCTGTTCATCTTCCAGACATAGGACGCCTACAAGGGGAGTCCCATTCCTGCTGGGCCATGTGAAGATTGAGACTGAACCCCCACCCTGAGTCTCAACCCAGCCAGCCCTCTTCGACTCCATATAATAAATTATTTTCGCTTAATGTTGTTGGTGTGGTCCTTGGTAGTGAAAGTGAATTGAAGCCAGAGTTGATGGAGCCGGAATCGCACGAGTATTCACTTCCTGTTTTGAACGTAGCAGCGAGCGGATTGGCTACTACATGTCCATTCATATATACAATTCTTCTCTCAAACAGAAAAGTGATATCATATAGTAGCACAGCATGTGCTTCTTTGTGTTTTTAAACTTCATATAACTTTACTAGAACCCTGGAACCCGGCATCTCTACTGAACTAAAGGTAAAAGATAGCTATTAACTTGAAAACTACCACTTCATGACATCACAAGGTGAAACAAAGCTTTTAGAGTTGTGGAGATATAGACAGACTAATAATAGGGATTACTCAAACATGTATGAACGAAACAATTCCAAGAACGTTTTTGAGGAGACAACATTATAACAGTCAATGTTGCGTAATGTAGTAGAACCTTTGAGATGTTTCTGCTCTCTCCTCCACGTGTCTGTAGTTCCTGTATCTCGGAGCCCATGTGCGGTCCGTCTCCTCCCACGTGTCCGAGGGAGGGATGCTGAGGGCACAGGACATTCCTCTGGCTCACATGGAACTCTCCGGAGATTCTCCACGCCTTTAAACTCCAGGGAGAGACAGGACCTGGGTGGTTCTGAACAAGTCAAAAGAAGAAGTAATGATAAGGCAGGGTGGTCAGATAGGGCACTAAGATGGAAGGGTAGTAGGGTACACAGGCTTTAGAGCGGATGAAAGCCTGTGGAGAGTCTGATACACAAAGACTAGGCTGGGGAGTATTGACAAAACTGAAGTTCTTCAGAGGAAAACAATACCCTATTTAAAGGGCTCATATGACACTATTCCCTGATCTATTTTATAATGTTGTTTCCTCATCACAAACATACAGTAGCTAGAGTTGTGTTTTGTTTCATTCACACATGTTTAACACACAAATCCTGCATATTTAGTGAGTCTTAAACCAAGCAGTCTGTTCCACCTTGTGATGTCATGTGGCAATACAGGAAGTGCCCCATTGTGCTTTTACATTCCATACACCTTCACTAGAACCATTTTGATGATTTGAGCCCTGGAATTTCCTATCTTTATCGAGCAAAAGTTAGAAAGTTGATGTTAACTTGAACCTCTACATCAGCAGTCCCCAGCCTTTTTTGTGCTGCGGACCAGTTTAATGTCAGACAATATTTTCACGGATGGCCTTTAAGGTGTGGCAGATAAATACGACAAAATAAAAGGATACGATCAACACAAAAACAGAGGTATTTTGTAACTACAATAATAAACGTTTCCAAAGACGTTTGCTTTTTTACTCATTTTGCAGCTTGTGGGTTTAATATTTGTGTTAATGTATCACGTGACCGAGACGAGCATCTGGACATGTACCAAGAGTGAGTCATAGACCAACATAACAGAGAGAACTCGGTCATTTTTTAAAATAAAACATTGTTCAGACTCGGATAATAAATTAAACAGAAATAATGTAAGTTATTTATTCTTTCTCTGCTCTTCATGACATCATGGAACAGAGCATTTTGACCTTTGGAGATGTAGACAGATTAAAAGGTTGTGTGGATGAAACAAAACAAACTCCAGGTATGTTTTTGATGACGTAAAACATTATAACATCAATATTCAAAAATCCACTTTGCATAATATAGGACCTAAAAAGATTCACTATGTAACTTTTCGGGTAGGGAGTCCATTGATGCTATTGCTTTTCCTAGAATTTTCCAAATATTATTGGTGGTTTTCAGTTTCTACAATGTGATGATGTCATACTTGCAGGGTTAGGGTTAGGGGGCAAAGGCCTGTTTTCCCTTTTAATGACATTGTACTTTACCATGAAATATCCAAAAGGGAAATGCACAAATGTTGAACTTAGTATTTTCTATTATTGACTAAACCCAAGAACTCAGCATATTACATCATCATTTTCCATTTTTACCATTTTTAGTTTAGTATGCATTAACATTGGCCCATAGAATGCTGTGATGTCATCTGAAACCCAGCAATTAAACTTGTATTTCTCGCCTGTTTTTAAAAACACAGTGGAGCACCTCCTGTATTACTACTTGACGTCACAATGTGGAACAGAGTGTTTACCAATTGAGAGAATAACACAGCCTAAATATGCAGGGTTTGTGCGTTAAACATGTGTGAATGAAACAAAACACAACTCCAGGTCTGTTTTTAATGAGGAAACATTAGAACACAGATCTAAAGTGTGTGATATCGGCCCTTTAAGGATAGTTACTGTTAAAAATAGAAAATCCGTGAACCAAAACTGTGTTCACTAAAATAAACAAAGATCAAGGCTATGGGAATACCTCATGCATTATATAATAGCCGAGCTGTTTAATTCTCCCAAAACATGTCTCAAACACATGTCTCTCAGTAACAGCGGAGAACAGGAGCTGCAGAGCCAAAGCAGATGCATGCTGACATCTGGAAGGACACTCTGAGCAACAAGATCAGAATCACGTCCACAAACTTACTGCCATTTAAGATACAGGATAAATCAGCGACTATTCACAGACGCAAACAGACACAGGCTCTGTTTTCTCTCCCCTTCTCTGCTTAAAGGGCCCATATTACATTATTTTCTGCTCTGTTACAATGTTATTTTCTCATCAAAAACATACCTGGAGTTGTGTTTTGTGTAATTCACATGTTTAACACAAACCCTCCATATTTAGGTTGAGTTTTTCTCTCAAATGGAAAACACTCTTTTCCACATTGTGAGGTCATGTAGTGGAGTAGACTTATGGAATAGCTTAGATGACCGTATCAAAGCTTGTACTAACTTGGTGCACTTCAATCAATCAATCAAACTTGATTTATAGAGCGCTTTTCATACAAAAATGCAACACAAAGCGCTTTTTAGTGATTAAAAAAGAACAAGAACAAGAAAAAACAATACAAAAATCCAATCTTACAGACATACCTAGAAGACTAAACATTAATTAAACACATGCTTTTCTTTAACATAACCTTTTATTTTGAAACAATCATAAACAATAAACTTCTGTGCCTTCTTTATCATTATTATTAGTTTAGTTTAATAGATTAACGAAAACGACAAAATCCTTACATTTAATTTTTCATTCTGATTGTGGTTTATTTTGTATGACCATAAATGATAAACTTTTGTGCCT
The DNA here is from genome assembly GCA_030686955.1 of Odontamblyopus rebecca. Lineage (NCBI taxonomy): Eukaryota > Metazoa > Chordata > Actinopteri > Gobiiformes > Gobiidae > Odontamblyopus > Odontamblyopus rebecca. The sequence continues at coordinate 14,425,057 of CM060659.1, forward strand.
TTGTTAACATGATTATTAGTCTGTACGACTATAGTATGCCATTTATTTTGCTATATGTAAATATTGTAAAGTTCTATGATCAATGTACGTAAGAAACCATGTAATTTTTTTGAAACTATGTCATGAACAGGGGTGGATTAATTGAAGTTTTTCTTCTTCCCACTCCTTTTTGAGAAATGTGCTTTTCTGTTGTGTATGATCATTGTTTCTCTCTAGGCACAAACTCAAAATAAAAAAACAAATCAGTCATTCAATCGATACTGGAAGTGCTCCTTTCTGTTTTAAAGGTGCACTGTGTAACGTTTCTGGTGGAGGGTCAGCCATCTGCGTGTCTCCATGGTGATGTTATTGCTTTGGGTTGTTCTAACTTTAGTTTCATTCAGTTACAGTTGTTTTTATTTTTCAAAACTTCCACAAAAAATGCACTGTTACTATGAGCGGGAAGACTCCTCCACAGAGCTGACCTGTAACTTGGTCTGGTGATATGGCCTGCTTGTCTCCATAGAGATAGGTTAATTCAATGCCATACTGTAGAACATTCCAGAAAAAAAAACTCCATACACCTTCACTAGAATCATTTGGATGATTTCAGCTCTGGACTTGCCAATCTCTACTGAACAAAAAGTAAAAAGTGTTAGCTTGAAAAAGACCACTTCATGACATCACAAGGTGGAACAGAGAATTTTGATCTTAGACAGATTAATAAACCAGGTTTACTCAAACACGTCTGAATGAAACAAAACACAACTCCAGATATGGTAGGTTTTTGATGAGCAACAGCGTTCTAACACGGCGTGAAGCTCACAAGAGTCCCTTTGTGTAAAATAGGACCTTTAATTTACAGTATAAATCAGCATGTAAACACAGACACGAACTCTGTTTTCTCTCCCTCACCCCTTTAAACTCTCATTTTATCTTCTGTGAGTCCTTGAATTTGTTTATTTTGATCTCGGTAAGGACACGACACGCTGAATTATCTGTGGAATAAACTATCGCTAATTACACTGTGGTCGGTAGCTGTTAAACCGCTGAGAAATAAAGGTCCTGTAATTGCAGCTACATCATTCTAATTAACTCAAAATTGTCCAATGATTAGTCATTAGTCAGCTGTATACTGGGAGATAAGATCTGACACAAAAGCCCTCAAAGCATAAAGTTCACTGTTGGTTACTAAAAACTCCAATTAGTTTTACCCAACGTGAAGCAGAATCCCACAGAGATTCACACAGACAGAGCTCCCCAGTCACAGAAGAGGCTGACCCGGGTCACACTGGTGCTGGGGCACACCGGTTACTGCACCCAACTCCCTCTGGTGTCAGTCTCAGTGTGTGTGTGTGTGTGTGTGTGTGTGTGTATGTGTGTGTAACTTGTGTATTGATGGTTTGTGTGTACGTGTGTGTGTCACGTATTCGTAGTCTGTGCATGTGTGTATGTACAGTATGTGTGCGTGTTCATGGTTTATGTGTGTGTGCGTGTCTGTGTGTGTGTGTAGCTTGTGTATTCAGGGTTTATGTGTATGTGTGTAATTTGTGTGTTACTGGTTTATGTGTAAATATGTGTGTGTGCATGTGTATGTATGTGTATGAATGTGTGTGGGCGTATGTAACTTGTGTATTCGTAGTTTATGTGTGTGTGTGTGTGTATGTATGTGTATGAGTGGGTGTGTGTGTAACTTGTGTATTTGTGGTTTGTGTGTGTGTGTATGTATGTGTGCATGCGTGTGTGTATGTATATGTATGTGTGAGTGTATGACCGTGTGTATGTGTATGTGTGTGTGGGTGGGTGTGTGTGTGTGTAACTTGTGTATTCGTGGTTTGCGTGTGTGTGTGTGAGTGTATGTGTGTGTGTGCTTGGGGAAAAATGTTGTTTGAATCCAAGGCGCTCTGAAAATAAACCACAGGGTCAACAAACAGGAGGAGAGCCAGTGTGTCCATGTGCTGCTGTTGTGAAGAGGAGGGAGAGAAATGTGCTCTCCTCTTTTCCTGTCAGGCAAGAACTTGCTGACTTCTGTGTGAACTGTCAGAGATTCAAGATAGTTTAAGATTCAAGGTTATCGCTATCGTCACAAATAACTGCAAAACTGCATTTAGGGTGTTAAAGAGAGCAATAAGTTTATATTACGCTATTTTCTGATCTACAGTATGTTATAATGTTGTTTCCACAGAGATCCTCTCAAACAGACATGGAGTTGTGTTTTGTTTCCTTCACACATGCTTAACACACAAACTCTACATATTTAGGTTTTTAGGAGCTCTTCTCTCAAATAAAAAACATTCTGTTCCACCCTGTGATGTCATGTGGTATTAAAAGCTGCTCCACTGTGTTTCTGCACTCAGGCTGCGCACACATGCACTGCGCTGATAATGTGAAAGCTGCAGTTGCTAGTGTGGACTGAACGGACAGCAACAGTGGGAGAAATGCTGTCCCCTAAATGCTAATGTGAACCCTGGTTGGATAAGGATTGAAAATATGATATTGAAGATGAAATCTAACACATAGTTTCTGTGTTAAGACTGATCAAATACAGTATTTTTTTAACTATAAGTTTTTTCAGTGTTTGGGTGGTCCCTGTGACTTATACTGAGGTGCGACTTATATAATACATTTTTCACACTGACAGCCTATAGACCAAATATATGAATCCAATATAAGAATCAAAAATGAAAAAACAAATTATTATCCATTTTTTCATTTTGGTCTTATAGACAAATAATAAAGAAGAGAGTTGTTTTTTCATTTTCTTATTTTTGGTTCTATATTGAAAAACAAACAAACGAATGATTGTTCTCTACTGGGTTGTTTTTATTACTATAACTTCTATAACTTCCCTTTCAAGATGAAATGTTGGTGCTTGGTCTGATTTTATAAAATAAATTTCCCCCAAAACTGTAAGACTAAAAGTAACTTTTTTCAGGGTTTGGGTGGCGCGACTTATAGTCCAGTGCGATTTATATATTTATATAGTTTTTTTTTTCTTCATTATGCATTTTTTGGCTGGTGCGACTTATACTCCAAGCTGTGGTTCTTTATGGGCTTTGACAATGATATTGAAAACCTATAAACAATTATGAACTATGAACATACTAGTTCATTTTGAAATCTGTGAACTGAACTTTGAACCAGTTCATGAAAAAAATAAACTTTTCCAACACACACCACCCCACACACCTTCACTAGAATCATTTGGATGATTTAAGCTCTGCAATTTCCAATCTCTACTGAACTAAAGGTAAAATGTTGCTGTTAACATAAAAATTACCATTATATGACATCACAAGGTGGAATAGAGCATTTTGAGCTTTAGAGATGTAGACAGACAAATAATAAAAAATTACTCAAACTTGTGAAAACACAACTCCTGGTCTGTTTTTGAGGAGGAAACAACATTATAACAGGACTTAAAGCTCACAAGAGTCCATTTTGCGTAATATAGGACATTTAAACATAGTGTGGTTATAGTGCGAGACAGTATTAGTGCAATTAGTGCAAAAACAGAAAGTGGATATGACAGAATAGGATGTACACAGATGGGTTTGTTTGTTGCATCAGTGCAGAGTCCAGTTCGCATTTATGGCAGCGGAGGGGGTGGAGAGTTACGGTCTGACCCGGGAAGGAAGCTGGATCTCTGGGGAGTAACTCACGAGAAGTCAAGGAACTGGAGAACAGTTAAACAAGCCTGATAAATTCAACACCCTTAAATGTGAAGGAATGAGCAGGATTTAAAGGCACGAATGTACAAATATGTGTGGAGCATATCTGAGGAGAAGGATTGATGAGGCTATTGACTGTAAATGGATGCTTTGCAGTGTCAGTGCTGGACAAAAAGTTGAATGAAAGTTTTACGACCCAAACAAAAAGTGGATTTAAACAACACATTTTCAGGAGCCTGTATATAAGAGCGTTTGTTATGTAGTTCTAGCTCAGTTCTTTAGGGTCAGATTGTGTTCAAATAAAGCTCAGATTAAAGTCTAATTTGAGTAACAAAGCTTCAGACAGAGCAGTGCCTCCAGTTAGCATCGCACTCCAAGGGAATGTGGATAACTTCAGCTGCAAAGTATCAACAGATAAATCAGTCAAACAGCAGACAGTTTGATGATGATGTTTCAGAGAAGCACCGTTACGTAACAGTCAGAGGAAAATCAAAATAATTCTATTACGTAAAGATATCACTCAATCTGAAGGCAAAAAACATATTTATAGACGACCGTTAAGTCAATTGTTGCCACATTTTTGTCTTCCGTAGGGTAGATTCTTGGTAAACCGTAATTCCTAAGACCTGGAATCGCTATAGCCCCGGTGGTTTCAATCTGGAGGTTCTCGTAAATGCACCTTTTCATCTGTGGTTCGAGAATGTGATGTTGTCATGCTCCCAGATGAGCGAAAGAGACAGATTTTCCTGTTGATTACATCGTATTTTGGTAGGACATATCCAAAAGGTCATTTGTACTTTTACCTTGGCCCAAGAACTCACTGTATTACACCTAAAATCTGCATTTGAACAAAAGAAGTTTAAGACGCCCCCCATTTGTGTTAAAAACATTGACCTATACAGTAGAATGTGGTGAAACTGATACAAAGCAATAGGTGTATTTGGTGTCAAAAGTTTGAGAGCCGTTGACTTAAACTGACACGCAGAGTTCAGGTTAGAGTTCAGCTTCTCAGTATGAGTAACTCTGTAAGTGACAAATATGTTATCTTGGCATAAAACACAATTTCTTGCCTAGATTCTTCAGGTATGATTTATTTTTCTTTTCATTTTTGTGGTATGACCTTTAAATACCAGATGTTTCTAATTTTTTGGTCTTCAAATTAATGTCAAAATTTAAATCAGATGCGTAGTAGTTTCCCCAAAATACTTTTTACTCTTACTTGGGTGATTTCCTGGACCACTACTTTGTACTTCTGTTTCAGTAAGTCATTATAGGTAACTTTACTCTGACTGGAGTGGGGTGGGTTTTCAGCATTCCTAAATTTTGACTCCATTTGGTGGGATAAAACCTGTTGTAAATATAAAATATAGTTATCTGTTTCTTTCCTTTGTGTTTGTGTGTGTCTTGATCTCTGTGAAGCGTCTCTGAGTGCCATGAAAAACACTATACAAGTGTTTTGCATTATTATTAGTTTTACACCAATCAAGAAGCAATTTGTGAAGAAAAATTGAAAATATGTAAAACATTTCAGGAGATAGAGAGTTCCGTATATATCACATCACACAAGGGAGTATTCTATTCAAAGTTTGGCACAATTTATACAAGAAACAATTTCTTTGCTCCAGAGCAAAAGAAAAAATTTAATTTGTCAACTTGATAAAAGTTTTTGTTTTTGCTTTTTGTCAAGTAGACTTTTTTTTTATGGATGAGACCTAGACGACAGAGGGGGGGGTAACACACATATTTTTCCATTACTTTAAATATTACTTCAACAAAATAAAAGTGTCAAATAATAATTTGTGTGCACATTAGAGGAGTTTTGGACCATTGCACAGCATGGTGCTAATTCCCTCGTGCGATGTCATGATTTCCAAGTAACTTTCAAACCTAACAAATGGCTGAACTAGAAAAACGGTAGGACATTTTTAGCTAAATCTGGAATGCAATGATCTTAACCATATTTGAATCAAATTAGTGGTCTAACATGTTGTTAAAGGTCCTATATTACACAAACCTAACTCTTATGAGCTTTAAACTATGTCAAAAACACCTGAAGTTGCATTTTGTTTCATTCACTCACATTTGAGTAATCCTTTATCTGTCTGTTTACATCTCTGAAGCTCAAAATGCTCTGCTCCACCTTGTGATGTCATGAAGCGGTAGTTTTCAAATTAACATCTCCGTTTTACCTCTTGTTTCAATAGAGACCAACAATTCCAGAGCTGGAATTATCCAAACAATTCTAGTGAAGGTGCGTGGAGTTTAAAAACACAGTGGAGCACTTCCTGTATTACCACATAATATCACAAGGTGAACCAGATGTTTTTTCTATTTGAGAGAAGCACACATCCTAAATATACAAAATGTGTGTTAAGCAAATGTGAATGAAACAAAACACAACTTCAGGTGTGTTTTTGATGAGGAAACAATGACAAAGATCAGAAAATAGAGTAATATGGGGTGTTTAAGTTATTTTTTTTACTATAGCGACTTGTGTGTGACATGCAAGATCAGATATAGAAATATGTCAAAACAACATAACACATCTTTGCTTTTTTAGATCAGATTAAGATTAAAAAAAGTGATGGACATTGACTCATCTGCATTCACTCAAAAGAAGTGCAAAAGTGTTCCCATTGTTATATTTAGATTTCATTGTATGGTTAGAAAAGTGACATGTCACAAAGGTCTTTAGTGTGAGCAATAGCAGGGGACCGGTGACATACGAATAATCTTACATGAATCAGAATCAAAATATGCGTCAAAGCTGTCAATATTAGAACAGTTAATCCACTGTGCCTGGTGTGGAGCTACAATATAAACAAAGTCAAAAGACAGTTACATAAGAGCGCGTTTTATGTGGTCAAATCAGGAAATTCCACACATCTTTAACATTACTCCCCTGGACTCAGAATAACAAACGGTGGAATAATAATACTTGAAATCATAGAAGTCCATCTATTTTTCCTCTGCGCATTTTTGTGTGAGGGGTCTGACCAAGAAGCCTGGATCTGCATTGCCAGGTTGAATAGTGCTGCCACCTGCTGTTTGTGAGCGAAAACAACAGAAAAAGCCCATGTTACATCCAAAAGAGTCAAGTTTTATTATCGAAAACATTGTCACACTTTACCAAAAATGTATAAAGGACGTAGAAATGTTTACATAGAAAAAGCCTGAGTGGTTGTCGACATTCAAAACTGCCTTGGCTAAAAATTATTATTATTATAAGGCAATGGGAAGAACAGTAAGGTATCTATAACATCTAAGCATAAATACAGAACAGACTGGGGATGTAACGATATCCAAATCTCACAGTACGACATTTATTGCGATAACAAAACTGTGAATATGCTACTTTTTGCTCTTAAAATGCCTTGACAAGACTTAACCCAAATAACTAAGCTTTAAAAGTGCTTAAAACAGTTATTTCTTTATGAAGTTTGCACTGAAACGAAGCAAAGGATCATGGTCTATGTAGTTCCCTCAGTTTTTTTGCTATTGCTGCACCATAACTATTCATTTAAGCGATATATCGATATATTGTGATGGTCTACGATATTATTGAGGGACTTTTGACGATACAATACGATATTTTGGTTATTGTTACACCCCTAGTACAGACATACGGAGCTCAACCGACCTCCCAGTTCTGGAAGTAAATTATTTATTAATTTTCCTCATAGACTGTCTAATAAAATAAAGAAAAGAAAAGAAGAAGAAATTAATTAAAAGTTTGAATTTTGGCTCAGGGCTAATCAACTACATGGTGACTAATGACCACATGACCTAGAGCTACTTGCTTGTTTTCATAGAGATGTTATTTCATTGCATGTTCCACAGTAGGGCATTAAACGTATCTGAATTGCATGTATTCAATTAAAGGCGTTTTATAGCTCAAAAATACCTTGAAAAACGTGAAGTCTTACTATATGCAGGCTTGCTTCTCCATAGATCTGCCCACTAACTTGTCTCTATTGTGATCACCAAGTTTATTTCCATACTGTAGCATATTCAAGGCAAAGCAATTACAGTACATCTCTACGGAGACAAGCAGAAGGCAGATCCCAGACCGGTGCACTTTTAAAATCTGTTTCTCTAACTTCATAAACTGTGAAGTTAATAAAACATTTTACTGAATTCTGTGTTTTTTGGACTTAAAAAGCATAGAACCGATTAGGCTCTATTAGCAGGATGAGCCTGATTAGAATTTTTCAAATAGTCTATGGGAAACATGAATGGAAAATTCACTTCTGGAACTGGAAGTGGTCTTTGATCGTTGATCTCCACTGACATACAAATAAGTACAAAAATAATTATACCACTGCCAATGCCCCTTACAGTATTTGCAGTATTACACAGTGTTACTTTACTTGATCAGTCTCCAAATCTCTCAGAACAGCTACAAGTGTAAGACACCTCCCTCTGCTTTCTTGTATTTTTTTGATAATGCATTGGATTTAAAGATGTACCGTGTAACTTTTCGGTTGGGGGTCCGTCACCTGCTTGTTTCTATGGATATGTCATTGCTTAGCCTGGAATCTTCCACAGCATTTATTCAGGTGGTTTTATAGCTCAAAAATACCAAGAAAAACGGGGGTCGCCTCTCCACAGATCTGACCTTGAACTTGGTCTGGTTTGGTCTCCATGGAAATAGAAGCGTTTAATACTATCCTGTGAAACATTCCAGACAAAGTATTTGAAGGACCCCCCCTCCAGAAAAGTTACACAATGCACATTTAAGTCTTTTTAGTATTTTCTTAACATAGTACCACAGTTGATCCATAGTGGGGTTTTTTTTTTCATTTTTCAAAGTGAAGTTTCCTTTGGGTCCAGCAAAACCGGTTTGAAAGTCAAGATCTCTGTAAAGGTATGACCTAAGATAGAAAAACAATTCAATTTCAAGTGATTATCTAAAATTTCTCATTCAACACAATCAGACTAATAATGAGAATAATCCTCACTTACGTTTCCATTGGTCTACAGTGAGTTCGGTGTTGTCCAGTGAGTGGTCATAGGGCAGGGCTTCCGTCTCTTCATCTGGTTCTCGAAAAATTGAGAAATATGGAAGAGAGAGTGCCTCCGCAGCCGTCACCCTGTTCTCTGGGTCCAGCAGTAGCATGCACTCCAGGACACACACCGCTACAGGGAGAACACACAGGTCAGATCAGCTGTATTACCTGTAGTTGGATATTCAGCTGGAGGTGACCACTGTAGAATGTGCCGTATATCTAACTATACTAATGAAGACTTTTTAATATGTAGGCTATCAATAATGGACCAAGAAAGTCCAAAATCTTCTCTGTCAACATAAATTAAATGTGAAAAATTGAAATTATGGCTTTTGTTACCTTAGAAGGACCAATCTTTTCTGATCTATGTCATGATTTTGTTTCCTCATCACAAACACACCTGGAGTTTTTGTTTCATTCACATGTTTAACACACAAAGCCTGAGTTCTTCTCTCAAACTGAAAACACTGTTCCACCTTGTGATGTCACGTGGTAATACAGGAAGTGCTCCACTGCGTTTTATATTCCATACATCTTCACTAGAATCATTTGGATAATTTGAGCCTTGGAATTGCCAATCTCTTCTGAACTAAAATTAAAATGTAGCTGTTAACTTGAAAACTGCCGCTTCATGACATCACAAACTGAAACAGAGCTTTGTGAAGATGTAGACAGACTAATAATAAAGGGTTATGTTTAAATGAAACAAAACACAACTCCAGGTAACCAGAATGTTGCCCTTACTAAAACATGTAAAGGTGAGCAAACCCGAGGCACAACGACAGAATATATTAACAGTCCTTTATTACATGGAGCGATACCAACACTGATTTTGCGTTTAACCCTCGTAGATCACCTGTACTGCTACTTTTGACTTTTTTATGACCCGGTGAAGCGCTCTACCTTTTCTCTTCCTCTGACAACTCCAAGTATATTTTTGAGGTAGTACCAACATTCTAACATGGCTTAAAACCAGAATCTATTTTGTGTAACTTTCATTTTCTGACCTAATACATTTTCAATCAAAAACCGTGAACTACCCATAGAGTTATAAGCTCTGAATCTATTACAAATTAATGAAAATTGTGAACCACAAACATCCAAAAATATATGCAGTCAAAGCTGGATTTGCCTTACCTTGTGGATCACTGTCTGGAAACACCTTAGTTAGATCTTTTTTCTCTATTTTGTCAAGACCTTGGATGTACGTTTTGGCCTAAAAACAAAAAGGAGTAGTGTTAAATCGATTTTATTTGGAAGAAAATGTTGTAGCTGTTGAACTCACATCTTCTGATTCAAGTTTTGCTATAAATTCTTGAGATGGCGTCCCAATGATCTTCATGATCTCTGTCAGCTGGTCCAAGTCTGAAGATACGTGTTACAGTTCAAAGCTTGATGATCCAAACAGTGGTGGAAGAAGTGCTCAAATGTGTTACTTAATTAAAAGCGCAGATACCAGTGCAAAAATAAATAAATTACTAAAAATACTAATATAACTAAAAGCATTGCATGAAAAAATCTAATTATCTAAAAGTATTAAAGTATCCATTTTAAAATGTACATAAGAGTAAAAAGTAAAAGTATTGTTTAGATTTTGAGATCCAATAAAGCTTCAAATATGGTGATTTTGAAACAAATTTGTGCAGATTTTCTACCCTAGTTGTTTTTATTTGTTTTCTCAAATTATGAACATGTTAAAAATCCTCTTGGTCTTTTCAGCAGGTCTCAAACTGTAATAAAAAATACTTTTAGATTTCAGTCCTGTTCAAAAAATGTAGTGGAGAAGAAAGTACAGATACCTGCTCTCCAATGTAGCAAAGTAAAAGCAAGCTAAAAAATATACTTATACTTACAGTACTTTACTACTTTAACTTGATACAAATAATAAGTAACTTTTTATTAATAACAGAGTAGAACAAGGATACGGTCACTGCCTTTAAAGAGAGGTTTGCCCTGGAGCATCTCGGCCATGATGCAGCCCACAGACCAAATGTCCACTGAGAAAACAAGAGAGTCAGAGTTTAAACAAACAACAATACAGGAATACATGAGAACACAGCTCCATCTAGAGGTTATGTAGAATAATAACCTTATAATAAAGCGTGTGTTTTCAGATTTGATTGTCAGTTAAAAAAAGTCCATAGAGTGAAGACGAGACTGCCTTTATATGTGGAGTGTGCATGTTTTTCAATATGTCTGCGTAGCTGTTGTTGTTTTTTTTTTTTTTGTAGTAAGTAGAAGTAAGTGGTCGTAAGAATCCACTGAGCAGCAGTGCGCACACACAGGCACCATCTTGTTCAGGGACTTTTAGTTGTTTTAACCCCAGTTTCTCTTACCACTAAAATAATATCTATGAAGAATCACCATTCATCTGATCTACTTAATTTTCTTGTCCAACTTGTAATGCACATGAGATACTTATTAAATGGGATTTAAATCTTCATATTTCATTTACAAAGATTAACATTTGTCAATCATTTTCCCCCACAGACTTTCTGATAAAAAAAAAAGTATTACAAGATCTATAACTTTATATATATATATATATATATTTCTACATATCATTTTATGCAAACGTTATTTCTGAAACTGTATAAATCACAAAGATAGACCTTGTAAATAAGCTTTTTGGACTAAAACCATTCAGCTGTTAGGGATATTAGTCACAGAGCTCATTAACCTCCACAATGGGTTTGAACTCTATGAGAAAAATAATGGAGTGGACTTTGAATTGGGCAGGACTGTGGAGCTCCATTTCTGGGTGTTTCTGTAAAAGTAATATATTGACAGAAGGTAGTAGTGGTAAACAAGCTGCTCTGGTGGTGTTTATCTGGTCTCACTGATGTGTTGTTGATATCTGCTCACCCGTCTGAGTGTAGTGCATCCAGTTGAGGATGACCTCTGGGGCTCTGTACCAGCGGGTCACCACGTACCCGGTCATCTCACTGTCCGCCTGCCGCGCCAACCCGAAGTCTATGATCTGAGCCAACCACACACAGTATTAAGACAATAAATCAGACACATCATTAATATGATAAACCACACACAGAATACAAATGAAGTGTATGATCTGAGCCAACAACACACGCACAAGTGTATGAACTGACCCAGTAACACACAGTATTAATATGATAAACCAAGTAGCAACATGAAGTCAAAAAACATGACCATGAAAGCAAATATTGTAGTATTGTAGAAAATAATGTATCTCTCTCATTTGAACAGATACAATAGAATATTTCTTAATGTTTACCTTGAGTTCACAGTCTTGGTTAATGGCAAGATTACCCGGTTTAAGATCCTAAAAGATTTGAAAAAATATTTAGAACAAATACATGAGATGTGAATTAGATTATTTAGGTTACATTTGGACTTACTCTGTGTATTATCCCAGCAGAATGGATATACTAAAAACAGAAAGGACCTACACATTAAAGCAGGGTAATCTTATTACAGTTGTACTGTAAATGTACCCACCTTCAGCCCTTTGAGCATCTGATAAACTAAATACTGGATCTTCTCTTCAGAAAGTCTCTGTAACTTCATCACTTTGCCCAGGTCTGTGCCCATGAAGGGCATCACCAGATAACTGCAGCACACAAACACAACATGTGGGTTTGGATCACGTGTTTTTCTCTGTGAAATATGAGCCAGACTTACAAATCAGTGAATCTGTCCAGAGACAAATCTGCTGTGAACACGTCTAGGAGCCCAATCACCTGAAAGACAACAACACTGAGAAAGTGCTCTGACATTGTAACGTCTCACCTGACCTCATGACTTTATGACATACGTTTTCATGTTTCATGTGTTTGAGGAGCCTGAGCTCTCTATAGGCACGTTTGGCAAATAGTTCTGACTGGAAAGGCCTGTACAACTTCTTTATGGCCACTTTAGCTCCTGTTCTGGAATCCACAGCTGAGCTGGAAAACAGACCAATCACAAGGTTAAATGAAACATCTGTTATTGTTCTACAACTGGAAAAGTGTGTCTGCTCTATCCAGCTAAATAAAGGCAGCTCACTCCCCCTCAGGCTTCTTTAACTCTGCTTTAGGCTACTAGGATTAAAGACCTTAATGATAAAGAAGATAAACTACTAATCACTAAAGTGGAGCGAGGCTGACATTTGCTCACACACAGGCGCATATATTCATTGGGTTTGAGAGAATTAACAAAGGTGTAAGTCTCGAATCCGATCACAAACCACAGAAGGAAATCAGGGATGCCTCTCAGGGTCTGACATGAGGGGTGGGGAGTTGTTTGCTTTGTAAACATTACTGTGCTATTCCAATGTCAGGCCTTTTAAGGTCACTGAAACTGTCAACGTTAAAGCGTGGGATACGCAATACATCTCAGCGCGAGCTCACGGACACCAGCGGTGCCCAGGCTGAGGCGCGCGGCGCGCACTTTACGATCTGAACTGAAAGCACTTTAACTGCTTACGTTTATGATTTGAGAAAACCAAGTCCATGTGACCTGCAAACGGACAAGTGAAGCCTGGGAGTAATTTGTCACTATCGCATCAGGAAGTGAAAAGGCAGCGTGTTTCTTCCCAGAAAAGCGCACCCAGAGCTCCTTTTGTTTGGCACAAAGCGCCTGTCCCCGTGGCACCATATGTTACGTCGCTCTTTGTTACGCAGCTCCACCATATCGTAGGGTGAATGTAGATTTACAGACCAAAACAGATATTTAAGGACTCACCATACTGTCCCGTACGCTCCGGTCCCCACCTGCCGCAAGTCACGGTACCGATCTGGGACTTCCCAACTGGTTTTGTTTACTTCTTGGCGGCAGTATCCAGGTCTGATGCGCTTAGACATAGTATTGAAATAAACGAAAGGCGACTAGAGATGATTTTTGTGTAGCCTTTGTCGCTTCCGTTGTTACACAGCCATTGTCCCGGATCCCACCTATGATTTCACCCAGGCGTCTGCGCAGCTGTGTGGCCGCTCGGGGCGCACCCATAGGTTACCAAAGCCACTCCCGAATCTGATGCTTAAATTAAAGGTGAAACGCATGGTGGAACGTCAATAATAGTTACTAACAGAAAGGATATTAAACCCATTTCAAAAGACAAGTGTGTATTGGCACAAATGACCATAGATGGAGTTCATGGAGGACTCGCGGCTGCGTCCTCTGAACAAGAACATTTGGAACTTGCAGAGACATGACTCAGCTCCAGGCTTCAAGAGTTTAAATACACAAAGATATGCAGACAAAAAGCACCAGCCTTCTGTCTGGCAGTCGCTTTGTTTATTCCACTAGAAATGTATACATGAATCCCAGCGCAGTGTAAAAGCTAAACCTGAGTAAAACACAATAACATTTGTTAAAATATATTTGCTACATAGATAACACATTTAAGAAGAAAAGACAAATGTTTAAAGGGGCACTGTGTAACTTTCCCGGGTCTCCTTCTCTGCATGGAATTGTTGCTTTGCCTGAAATGTTCCTAAGTATGGCATTATAATTACCTCCAATACAGGCGTTTTTATTTTCCAGAATACCTTGAAAAACATGCATTCTTATTATGAGTGGGGGTGTCTCTCCACAGATCTGACCTGTAACTCCAACTCCTTTAACTCCTTGATAGAAAAATTTGATGCCATTCTGTGAAACATGTTTAGCAAAGCAGTTAGATCTCAATAGTGACAAGCAGTTGGTGGACGCCTCATGGAGAAAAGTTACACAGTGGACCTTTAAAGTGGATTACTATTAATATAACAGTGTGCGTCTGTATGTATGCAGCTATTTTCCCCTATTATACCATTTAGGTGTGCACTTAACATGTCCCTCTTTTCCCTTAGAAACACAAACCGACTCAAACAGCTCGGACCTTCAGGATCAGACCAGTTCTTTTCAGGACTTTGTGTCTGACTCATCATTTAGAGCTCGTCAATACCACAGACACGGATTAGGTTTCGGACAACACATGCCTCACATACGTTACCCATTACTCACAGGCAGACATAAATAAATAATGATTTTTAATTTTGGCATTGATTCTTGCCCCAACATTGTATTCCTTGTCTGCTTTGTATTGAGCTTGTCTGGGCTGTTTAGTCAAAATAACTTTCTTGAGGCTTGCTGCCAAAGAGTAAACATAAATGCTATCTCTTTCTTATATTAAAGTGCCTATGACAGGATATTTAACATTTTACTAAAAATTTTAAGCCTTTTTTCCAATTTGGCGATTGTTTTAGGTTTCAAATGTTATTTTGTAGTTGGAAATCATGACATTACACAAGGAAAATGCATTATTGTTGTTACCAAGCAACCATTTTGTACACTGGGCCAAAATAAAACACCTTTATTTTGAAACAATGTTTAAAATATTGGAAAAATAAAACATATTTCTTGTGTAAATTGTGCAAAAATTATTGTGATGTCATCAATTTTCAACTTTTCTTCACAAACAGTTTTTTGATCTGTGTAAAATTATAATTTATATTTACAACAGGTATTATCCCACCAAATGAAACTAAAATGTGAGAATCTTCAAAACCTATGTAGAAAATATATATATACATATATATATATATATATATATATACACATATATATATGTGTGTATATACATATATATGTATATATATACATATATATATATATATACATACATATATATATATATATATATATATATATGCATGTTCTATTTTAGAGACTTCCATATTAATGATATTAAACTAGGGAGAATATGGTGCAAAAGTTCGACACAGTTTACACAAGAAACACATTTTTCACATTATTTGTAAACTAATAATTTCTGTGTACATTAGAGGCACCCATGTCCTTCAGTGAAGGACATGGGTGCTATAGGTAATGGTAATAGCTGTGGAATTTTCTACCATGAGGCCAAATTCTGAGCAAAATCTTAAATATAATGATGATCTTAACTGTTTTTGTGAACTTAATAGTCCGACCTGTCATAGGCACTTTAAGCAGGTCAGCTAACCGTCAAGAAAGTCTTTATGAAGATCATGTGACACATATTTCCTGAGCCCACGTAGGGGGCTTGCTGTCATAGGGCAAAGCACTTCTAACGGTGGAGATGGACGCCTCCTCCCTTTCCCCATCCTCCCTATCCCTCTCCACCCTCGCCCCATCCTCCCTCTCCCCCTCCTCAGTGGTTCTGTGTTCGCCGACCCATGCTGGGAGCTCTAGGCCTGGCTGTGCAGTGAAGGGCTTTTCCAGAACCTTCAGAACTCTCTGGACCTGTGTGAGAGAGAGAAAGAACATCAGGCCAAACCATAGATTATGCAGATTATATGGTAGACTGCACAGTCTATGGGGCAAACACAACAGGACATGGCCAATGTTTATTTTGAGTCTTGTATCCTCTTTACATTTCCTTGTAGCTTCTAGTATTTTGCATGTTGATTTGGCAAAAGTTTGAGACACAGCTTCACTTGACTGAGTTTGTTACAGTCTTATGATGACGAGTTGTGTAGTAGTAGTATTTTATTTTCTTCAGTCATGTATTTAACAGAATTATACAAACATTTCAGATACAACTATGACTGAAGGGTTCAGGCTGAAGTGAAACCACATATGAATGCCTAACCCTTTTTACAAAACAAAGAACACTGCCTCCAGCAAACAACAAGCAACAACTGGATGGAAAGAACAGAATAAACCCATTTCAAATGCATTTCCCTTCAAAACCATCCATTTCACAACATTAACCCTAATCAGTGGTCTGCTTCTGTAGCCTATCTATATTATTATCTTCTCTATATATATAGTAATCAACTGTTTTTAAATCATTCTAGCCCTTTATAATTCCCTATGAAATTAAATTTGTACATTTTTAAAAACCTTTATTGATGTTGATCTTATTAACCTGTCATCCAGATTATTCTACCCCTATAACCGACATACATCTACCTTTGGCCTTATTTTTTCTTATATACATATACTCAGTTTTTCTCATCTCTCTGAGTTTAAATGTCACATGATCACAGTCAGGGAGCATATGGCCAAGAACATATACATATATATAGTAACAGCTGTGTTTCGGTCGACTAGTCATGCATTAAGGTGTTAGGTATATATACTGTGTGTGTGTGTATGTATATGTATGTATGTATGTATATATATTTCTTCTGTTTTTTGGGGGCATAACAATTGGCACAGTTAACAATTCAAAAGTTTTTTTCTACAAAGTGTAGGTTTCCTTGGACTAAAAAAAAACAAAAACAAAACTAGAGGCCCATTGTGAGCATCTTCAAGACACAGTAATATTTGACAATTATAAAAGGGACAGTTCAGAATTTTGGACATTGGGTCAGTGTTGGAGACGTGTGGAGACACTTTTTAAAAAATTCCATCCAGTCCTTGTATTTGGAGATGTTGCTGGTGCTAGGCTAGTGCATGTCAATGGCCATAGTTGTCCTGCCACTAAAAACAGTCTTACCCACAGTGCACCTGAAGCAAATCAGTTATTACACCAGACTATTGATTTGAATGTCTGTGTTGATAGAATAATGTTTGAAATAAAACTAACCTTGCATTGCATGGATCGTCGCATGTTGAGGGACTATTTTCTCATATATCAGTCCGCCGCTGCCAAACTTTCTATCAGGAAGTACAACTCACTGCTGCTGCAGACATAAATCTTTCAAATGCAACGGTTGGTTTTACTTCTAAAATTATTCTATCGACACAAACATTCACATCGACAGTCTGGTGTAATAACTGATTTTCTTCGGGTGCACTCTGGCTCACGAGGAAATGAGGCTTTAAGTCCAAAATTCCAAAATACAATTTTTAGTGATGGCATTGATTAAAAAAAAACAAAAAAAAACACAAAAAACATGAATAAATAAAAAGGAATAAATTAAGAGCATTTGGTGTACCTCAGAGAAATCTCCACTCTCTGCAGCCTCAATTGCATTTTGGGCGATATAGTTTCTTAGCACCACGCGTGGGTTGGTGCCATCCATCACCTTCACCCTCTCATTCTGGACAGCAGCCACATCACTCTGGCCTTCCAGTTCTCTCCCCAGACGCTTCCTGCACCAGTGATAACAGTGTAACAGCACAACCTCCCATTTCCTGGCTTCACATTTTATCTATCCAGATAAAAGTCCTATATTACACGAAATCTTGTGAGCTTTTAGTCATGTTATAATGTTGTTACCTGTTTAAAAACATACCTGGAGTTATGTTTTGTTTCATTCACACGTTTGAGTAATCCTGTATTATTGGTCTGTCTACATCTCTAAAGCTCAAAATGCTCTGTTCCACCTTGTGATGTCATGAAGCTACCTTTTACCTTTTGTTCAGCAAAGATTGGAACTTCCAGGGCTGTAATTATTCAAATGATTCTAGTGAAGGCATATGAAGTTTTAAAAACAGTAAACACAGTGGAGCACTTCCTGTATTACCACATGACAGCACAAGGTGGAACAGTGTTTCCTGTTTGAGAGGCTAAACTCAGGCTAATATGTAGGATTTCTGTTAAACTCCAGATATGTTTTTGATGAGGACACAACAGCATAACATACATTAGAGAGTAGCCTAATATGGGCCTTTTAAGCAGCGCTCACTCACTTCTTTGAACTAATTAAAAATGTTATTTTGACCCCACCTGTAGCGTGTGATCCAGGCTGTCCAGTCCTCCGCCTGCTTCTCTTTCAGCTCTTCTTCGCTAGAATCCATCAGGTCTTTAAGTTTGCTGAGCTTATCTAATTGTCTGGCTATTGTGGCTCTGTCTGATATCATCTGGAACAGGGCAGGATTGGTCTGGGCCAGAGACAGCAGCATCGCCAGCTCCCTATTATGTGTAGATGAAAACAAAGGCTTCAGTGTAACAGATAAATGCACTAGATTCAGACATGAGGTAATAGAGATGGCCTCTGGTTTGATTTAATACATTTACAAGACAATAAAGATAAGGTAAAAACATGATTGTGTCATAGATCATTTCTCTGTGTTTAGATCTAAATATATGTTAGAGTCAGGAGGCAGTATATCAAGTGAAATACATTTTATCAGCATATGATGAGTAATATACTTAAGTAACAATGGTGTAATAGAGTTAACAAAAAGGTCTACAGGGAATTATCATTATACAGAAATGATAATTTGATCACATCCATACCGTGGGTCCATAGTGGGTTTGTGGGCAGCCTTTAGCTCCTCTAAAGAAGCACACTGCTCAAGCAGAAGCTGTGTGGCCTGTCTGATAATCTCCTCCTCATTTTCACCCTCAGTGGGACAGGAGATTTGGCTCAAACAGCGAAAAGTGTTGGTAAAGTCGGCACCTGAAAGAGTGGTCAGTAAGTACTCCATATTAAAAAAGTTTTTTTTTTTTTTTGGAGCTAATTACTACCTGTGTTATGCATGGTCTGTAGGAGCTCAGTGATCAGCATTTCATCTTCTGGCTCCTCCTTCTTGAGTAAACCAGTCTTTCTTCTCATGTTCTCCAGGTAGAATCGATTATACATGTCCATGAATTCATCAATGATTCCCGCTGCTCTTTCAGGAGGCAGTTCAGGAGCGAGGGCCTCTGCCAGTTTCACCAGGTTCCACCTGCAGATGGCCGGCTGGGCCTTATAGGAGTAACGGCCCGAGTTGTCTGAGGCGTTACAAATAAAATCCGGGTCAAATCTAAGCAGAACAAAGCAGACATTTGATTCTTTTCACAAACACTTTGAAACACATTAATAAATAGAAACCGACCCCTAATACAGCTGTACTTTGTTTTTTTAATAAATGTTGTCATAATACCCATCATATCTAAAAAAGCTCTGATCAAACCTATATGGTAAATACATTTCATTAGAAGCACATTATAACCACTGAAATGTATTACCAGTCAAAATTGAATGGAGGATTTTCTTCCTCTCTAGAAAAATATAAAACATTGTTTTGCAAATTGTTGACATAATTTACCTGTCCATAAACCCATATGGGCCATAATCAAGGGTGAGCCCTAGGATACTCATGTTGTCTGTGTTTAAAACTCCATGGCAGAACCCCACGCACTGCCACTGGGCCACGAGTCGAGCAGTACGAAGCACCACCTGCAGAAGGGAGCACAAGGTCAACTTTTATGAACCTGCTGGTGAGCTGTGGCCATAAAGTGTACAGGGTTTATTTTACTTTTATCTACAACATGGGATAAAGACCATCCAAAGGCCAGGACTAATGAATGAACTAATGAACTAATCTGACTTCATTTAACTTTAGTCCATAATAAGACAAGTTCTCAAACCTCTCTGAAGAAAGCCACATTTCTCTCCACACGGTCTGGGAAATTCTTCAGTATCTCAGGATAAAACATCTCAATGACATAATCCATCATCTGTCCTCTGATCTCATCGTGTCCATAGCTGGGCCCCTGACGCCCTGTGAACTCATCCGCCTGTTTAAAGATTTCAAAAGATCCAAACCTGTAAAACAGAAAGGTATTAGCTTGGGTTCTGAATCAATAATAATGTGGGGAATAGCCAATGAATTTACCTGAGAAAAGTGGGAGCGATTCGCAGCACCACAGAGCACCTCTCATGACGAGGGCGCCCGCTG
Organism: Odontamblyopus rebecca; assembly: GCA_030686955.1. NCBI lineage: Eukaryota > Metazoa > Chordata > Actinopteri > Gobiiformes > Gobiidae > Odontamblyopus > Odontamblyopus rebecca. Next base: position 14,445,251 of record CM060659.1, read on the forward strand.
TAGTAAATGTCTCTCAGGACCATGCTGTCAGAGGTGACCACAGACCCAGCTCTGGTTGTGGGCACTCCCAGGAAGAACATGGCCTCACTGCACAGGAACTCTCTTATACTGGAGCGGAGGACCTTACGACCATCAGCTTGTCTATCGGAGACACAGTTCAACTAAATATGACGGCTGATATAGAGTCAATATTATGCTATTTTCTGATCTGTTATATGTTGTTTCATCGTCACAAATATACCTGGAGTTGTGTTTTGGTTCATTCACACACGTTTAACACAAAAACCCTGCTTATTTTGGCTGAATTCTTCTCTCAAACATAAAAGACTCTGTTCCATCTTGTCATGTGCTAATACAGGAAAAGCTCCACTGTGTTTTTCAACTCCACTCTCCTTCACTAGGATCATTTGGATAATTTCAGACCTGGAATTGTTCATCACTACTAAACAAAAGGTAGCTGTTAGCTTCATAACATCACAAATTGGAACAGAGCACACTTATAATAAAGAGTTACTCAAACATATGTGAGTGAAACAAAACACAACTCTGGGTTCGTTTTTAAGAAGGTAACAGTGTTTTAAGATGGGTCAAGAGTCTATTTTGCGTAATATAAGACCATAAAAACTTAATGATTATACACAGTTAACCCTAAATCTCTTCGCAGACCACCTTAAATGTCATTAAATGTGACACAGAGCTGCTCATGTTTGGTTACCCCTGTGATCTGTCGTTTCAAACACTGACCTGGAGTAAGGGGTCAGTCCAGCGCCCTTCACTTGAATCTCCCATCTGCCACTCGGGTTTTCCAGTAAAAGATCAGAGTTTAGTCCCGGTGGTACTTTAATTTCCCCCAAGTAACAAGCCGCTCCGTCCCCCAGCTGTCCGGCGAACTGCCCAAACTGATGGCCGCAGTAGCAGTGGGCAGCAGGCTCTGAGCCGGGCATCACTTTAGACCCGCTCAGGTACTCCGGTCCTTGGGGGTCGTTCAGAACCTCCTCCTCGGTGAGCCCCAGAAGAACCAGTGCATGGTGAGAGACTGCCACAAAGCGAGGTTTAGTCACCGGCTGCGGCTTGACTCGAGAGAAACAGGCTCCTTTCACCTGCCTCACCCCCGGGTCTTCACACGGGTCCAGGGGAAGCTTCTGAAGAGCCTGGTTGTCGAAGGGGAGTCGCTCCAGAGGAGACTGACTCAAAGCCAGCCCCATGTCTTCCATACCGACCGAGCAGAGGCGCCTGAGCACGGGAACACCGATGAGCAAACACCGTGGAGAGCCCAGCCGGTGTCCTATGTAAGCCATGCACCCTGTGCCATCTGTGGACAATGTCGCATTTCAGAAAAGTTTTCTCAAGTCACGCTTTCATAATCCGGATGTTTACACCATGGTGTTACACTATAATCGTCGTGCCGGAAACAATGACTCTTCAACGATTCAATACAAGTTCCTCTTTTTTTTGGCAATATGCCATATATCTGTACACTCAAACAACACAGTACATTCAGTCATTTTCTTTTATAAAGTTACATTTTTTCAGCTTAATATTTAATTTTGGGAAACCTGATGCTAACATATAATTTTAAAAAAGTCACACTGAAAAAATCGTAATAAAGAAAAAAATTAAATTAAAAATTAAAAAATAAAATAAAGTGTCCAGTCATTACCATTTCATATAGTTAGGCAAAAGACATTTTTGTAATTTACACTTAAAAAATAATAGTTGACTATAAGAATTTGGCATTAATTTAAATCTCACATATTGTACATCTGGTGAAGTTTACTGAATCTTCTTCTTGTCCATTGGTGTAACATGTAAGAATAAATTAATAGAAATATTTGTAAACACAATATTAAAATGACCAGAAAATAACATTATTTGGTCAATGCATCATGAACATAAAAACACTTCATAGTAAAGCTTACTTCAATAAAACTGCTCTGGGGAATTTATTGCATATTTTATACAATTATTACATATAATCTCATTATATTTCATAATACACAGATGGCTTTTAGGTCATAGTCAATGCATATTACAAGAACTTAGAAACTAGAAACCAGTTTATAAAAAGTCCAAATGAATAGGTGCAGAGAAAAATGTTAAGAGAAATGCGTTTTTAACCTGAGGCACATTTACTGTAGGTCTTGCATAGTACTGATCTGACATTGACTTGAGTAGAAAACTATGGAACAGCTCTGGTCCCATTTAAATAAACATGATTACTGCCGCTTTCTTGTAGAGAGGCATTATACCGTATAAAGATTCTCTCGTACAGCCCTTGCAGCTAAATGAGGCACTCACTATTGATAAGACCAACAAGTGGGTCAACATTATCGGTAATAGTTGTATCTTGTTTATATTAAATTTAAAATATACATAATTTATTAAATCATCATATACAAATTATGTTAACTATGAAGTGCTGCAAATGACTGAAGCAGCACCAATGTATTATGGACACCAAGTAAAGATCACAAAATTTAGCCATGGCTCACAAATAATAGATATAATATTTAAAAGGCTCCCATATGAAAACTAAATTAACCTAACTGGTTTTAATAAAAAAAAAAAATAAAAAAAAAATAACAATTTTTGGCAAAATGCTCAAAGTACTGTCACTATTTATTTGGCAGTACGGCTCTGTTTACAAGAGCATCAGAGGTAGGAGATATCTAACCTCCTGAGGTCCATTGCAGCAACTGGTCAAATCCTCCACACGTCCTGTAAGGCTATTGGTGAGAGATGCATTTTAATATAGATTTGCCACTGACGGTAGAAGACCTTTGGGATCAAGCGTGGGGCAGTCTCAGATTTTCCACTATTGCTTTGACAGCAGGTAAAGACATCAGTGTTCTGCCTAAAGTCCCTCCAGCTCGATAGCATGCATACCCCAGAAGGCCCATCAGGACACCTTTAAAGACGGCCTGTAGTGCCCAGCCAAACCGAGAGGGTGGTGCCACGCTGAGGAAAAGATTCAGGGGAATAAAATCAGTCACATTTCATCATCATGAATAATAAAACAGTTACGCTACTTACCTCATGATTTCACTAATATTGAGCTCCTTCTCCCAGTTCTTTTCTATTCCAGGGACATGGCCCATCCCCACAACTCCCACAACTACTCCAGGGACTTCTAAATAGCATTAAGGATATGATTACAGTATATATGATGCAAAATCAAATTGAACAAGATTATCAGTGTGTCCCATTATGAGTGGAGACTATGGCGGTCCACCATAACCTAATTTTTTTTTGCCCTATAGTCTAAAAATAAATTGCAGTAAACAATAGTCTGACCCTCTGGATAGGTGCAGATCATGATAGCAAGCAGTGGATTTATTCCATTTGTACCAAAGTTCTGCTTTAATGCTTGGAGTAACATTGTAATATTCAGAAGGTAATATATTTATTCTCTAAGGAGTCCTTTTTTGATCTGTAGAGTAATAGGTACTCCATACATTGTATTCAATAAATTCACTTTGATTAATTTTATTAAAAATGAAGTTTCAAATTTGTGCCACCACAGTCTCTGTATTAACCGGACAGAATACAGATAACTGTAAGAAAAATGAGAGCTAGAACGTTAACAATTTACTATCAAAATGCATACATACTCTGGCCATTAGGGGGCGCCTCCACACAGCGTGTAGCCTGCCTGAGTGTGTGAGTGAGGTAAATGTCTCTCTCCGCCACGATGGTTTGGTGAAGAGCTGGAAACTCTCCAATCATCTCTGACATGGTCTGTTCAAGCAGATCTTTCTGTTTGCATTTCTCTACATCTTCTTTACTAAAAATGTTCAAATGAGTGTTAGAAACCAGTGATCCATTCTGAATTTGACAAAACTAATAGTGTGCAGCTGGTGTCATCAACAGGGGTGTGATGCTAACAGTAAGCACTGCTCTGTCTCAAGCTCTGTTGCTCAAGTTAGACTTGAATCTGATATTTATTTTTACACAATTTGACCAGAAATAATGGATTTAGTTGGAACTGCAACAGATGAGCTGAATTGTACTCCCTCTCACATAAAATTACAGTCACAAGCTAGTTAGCATTAGTTTTTCAGTTAGTCTCATCTTTTCATTGAAAATCTAAACTGGACCTCTAAACAGGACTGGCCATGAACGCTCGTATATATTCGTTATATATTTTTTGGAGTTTTCCATCTTAAAACGTTTTTGACAACGTGTCTGCTAATATGCGCATTGTGTCTCTATGGCAACTGAACATTCCACCATAGATACACATGAACTACCAGAAACCCCAAACGTGATGTCACTGCAAAGTATCAATACACAAAAATATCTATACCTAATTGGATCCGAAAGAAAACAAAGGCCCCAAGCCAGCCTCGCCTTCTGCCAAAAACTAAGTGCAGCGATCGCCCGTTTAAAAGTGACAGGTATAGGTCTGTCCCCAAGGTGAAATTTACAGAAAGGAATCCGCCCGGCCTGAGAAGTTAGGAAAAACAGATCAAAATAACATATCTGTATTTGGTTCTAGCTATTGTGTTTAGATGTACCTCTTTAAATGCCTCCCGAAACTCTCCTCCAGGAGCCATGCCCAACTGTTCTGTGATATGTGCTGAAACTTTGAGTAGAAGTATCTGCATCAGACCAGACATCAGCCCATTCTGTCAAAACAATGTAAGTGAATTAAAATGATTGAGAGAGAGTATGTTTATTCAATATAATTCAAAATCAAACATTTGCTTACAATATGTATGATATTGCACAGACAGTAAAGAAATGTCTCTTTAAATGGTACCTGTTTAATGGCCTGTTGAACTTTTTCTAGGTTGATGTCTTTGGCTTCCTTTAGCAGTGTGTTCTCATCCATCTTTAGCATAGACACTCTGTACTGGCACAGCTCCACCACCACTACGTCTGGCTGAACAGCTCGGATTGTCTGCGATGTAAATAAAGTGTGAGACAAACAGATGATGTACTAATTAGACATATATGTGTGGCTTGATTTAAAATCTAAAATAAAGCTGGTTGCGGCTAATCTGCAGGTGTGTCTGCTGCTGTGAGATTTGTCTTTGTGGAGTTGCACATTAAATGTCTGATAATTCCAGACAATTGCACCAATCGATCTGATATCACAAATACTTCCTAATTCACCACATCAATTTAAAGTACTGGATTACAAACCACACTGCACTTACTGTAGCCACATCCTTTTTACTGCTGTCACTGAAATGTGCAGTGCCCACTAAGTACAAATTGCTGCCATCAGGGGCAGTAAGACGAGAGACGGTCTCTGGGAGTTCTGGGGATAATTGGCGTCGGCGTGATCGCAACTGCCAAAGGAGCTCCATGGCTTCTCCATCAGCTACAAAATATTTTCAAAAAGTAAGTTGCCTGGAATATCAGGGGAAAAAATCTCTAGAGACTACAACAATAATGCACAGAAATGTGTGCTCAGAATTGTGACATTGTTAAGTCTTTCTTAAGACCTGAAAGATTATCTGAGGATCATCTTGATTGCTGCATAGCATTGCATAATAACTACTAAAGTATATAGCAAAAAATACAGAACAGGTTTATTTGCAAAAACTGTAGCAACAAATTAACACAAAAACAAACAATCACTTGTGTAACATTTTTACCTGTATAAAAGAGCCTACACAGAAATATCCAAACTAAGTAACTTACAGAGGCCTGGAGGAAGGCAAGGCAGTTCCTCTTCTGAAGCATCCTCTGATGGGCCAACAGACTCATCCTGTAAGAGCACAGCAAAGAGCCAAACTATCAAAACCATGCTTTTACAAACTTTATATTGTGCTGGATTTTAAAGAACGAAAATATCCATCACATACCTCTGAATTATTGCCCGGGTCCATGTTCGAAACCAGGAACCTAAAAAAGAAAACAAAACATATGTCTACAGTGAGGCAATGCTGACGTTGCTTTGCTTCACTCAGGTTTTTCGTGTCTGGCTCATATTGACAGTCAGTAAAGAGGCTGTAACTGTGACAGAAAAAAAAACCTGTAGCTCGTAAATGTATTAAAGGGGGCCTAAACTGCAGTAAGCGCTTGCCTGTCTGGACTGCAGCAAGAGCTACTTTCCCGTCAGAAAACGCGGTGCCGTCTCCATTGGTTTAGCTAGCACGCGATCTTGGCTGCTAACTAGAGCTAACATGGACTAGCGAACCATAACTATAAACGTAGAAATCCATTACAAAATCACAAAACTACACCAAGCAATGGCTGCTCTGTGTAAAAGTTAAAGCAGATCCCCAAACAGCTGTCCCAAAACGCGTGTGGTACTTACTGAAGCCAGCTCGTCTGACAAGTGAGCGTCTGGCACCCAAACAGCAGCGTCACACAACCGCAGTGCACCTTGGGTAATGTAGTCATCTAACACACGCAGTTTTTTCCGTTTACTTTATTAGTGAATAAATCTGTAATAATACCTGTTACAATTGTGACTATGTTCTATTATTTTGTCAAAGCTGTCAGTGGGGCTTTTGTTTTACAGACTCACAATATGTTAAATACAACAAAGATCCATTCTGGTTAGGGCAGGGTGACCAGACCTCCCTATTTAGACGAGGAAGTCCCAATTTTGAGCCCTGTGTCCCCTGTCCCAGCAGATTTATCCAAAACCAGTGATTTGTCCCAGTTTGATACAAGAAATGTCCAGGTGTCCCTATATTTTTGACCAATCTGATGCCTGCCAACAGTAAAGAGAGGCATTACTTGTCATTTGTTTAGGTAAAATACAGAAAAGCTGCTTAAAATGACCAAAACGCAAAGAAAATGTGACTATACTGACTCATTCAAATCTGGTCACCCTAACCTTCAAAAAACTGTTACACACCCAGGTTGGGTTGGTTGGTAAATTGTGAAATAGTGTGTAACATTTTCAGTTTTTTCCCTTACAATCATTTTCAAGCATGGTTTTCAGAATTTTAGCTAAACAAATGATACATTTCCCCCTGTAATGTTGGTGAGTATCAAACTGGTCAAAAATAAGGATACCTGGGGCAATTCTTGTATAAAACTGGGGCAAATCAATGGTTTTGGATAAATCTTGCATATCTGGTCACCCAAACTCTGATGGAGCTTTCTTCACACTGTCAAATATTTTGTGTGCTTCAGTAATACTCCTGCTCCTTAAAACTGGCTCAACATAAAAGAAAGGTATATACTTAAGCCTAATACTGTAGTTAAATCTTCCTTGGCAGGTTTTGGCTCTATGGCATTGTGAACTGAGGCAGACATGGTAATCTCATTGTAGCTCAGATTAGTGTACAAAACCCACAGGCCTAAACCCATCAGCCTGCTTCACTGCCACAGTCTATTTTAGGCTAAGAGTCATTGAAGTTTTTGTGCTGTTTGAATCCAGATGTACTTCTTAGTAAAAGACAGAGTATTCACAAATTAAGCCCCAAGTGCCTACACATAGCCTAATCCTAAAAACACTATTATCTAAAGAGCATTTTGTGAAATTAGATGCTGTGTAAGCGCATACATTATTGCCACAAATATACTGTGATCTTTTGCATAATGCTTGTGCAGGTCTGAGTGTATTGCATTCGGCTCCATATCTACTGGACTAGTGGGATAAAGGGACTCACTCACCATGAAGTGCATTGTGACTGAACCCAGGGTGAAATGTGGGTGCCTGACCCTGCATGTTAGCACCCTGTTTCATGAGGACTGCTGGTATTATAGAAAAGAGATAATCAGAACAGTCATCCTGAGACATGTAACAGTATCTCCCCATACACACTTAGATCTCTGTCATTAATGCCACTAGATCATGTGTTCATTTTGCTCTGGTGTTGTGTGGCAAACCCCTCTTACACAGCAGTATTTCTTCATTATTCACAACTATCCATCTGTCAGTTACCACAAAAGTGTCAGTCAAAAGGTAGAGGTGATAGAAGACCAAGGTCGTCAAGTGTGCTAGGACAGTGCTCTGTAAAAGACAGTCTTGTTTTAACATTCGCCTGCTGCAATGAGTTCCCCGGGTCTCTCTGCAAGTCTCCTGCGGTTCTCTTCATCCTCATCTTCCTCAAACAGATTATGATGAATACTTAAAAGCTGGTGTGCAGGAGCAATGGTTAGAGATGGAGACAGACACTCCATGTTTGCTGCCTGAGGAAGAGGGTCCCTTTGAGAAGGGGAGGATTTAGGGCTGAGCGCGTCTTCACTGGACGGGTTTGGACTCAAACCGTTTACATAAGTGTTGGTGGGGAGGGTCACAGTAGAAAAGGCAGTAGTGGTAGATTCTGGAGAGCAAATCTTTGTCTCTGAAAAGGCAATAGTGAAAACAAAAATATTCAGAAACTACCTTTCAAAAAGCACAGCTGTGTGGCAAAAAACGCACCTGTCATTCCAGTGGAAACGTGAACAATTGTGTGTGTGCCTTCAAGAAACACTTCATCGATGCTGTGCTCTGAGGGAACAGGCACAGTCGCAGTGGCCCCAACTTTTGGCTTGCGGATTGTGAGCATGTACGGATGGACATCCAAGGAGAAGTTACGGGTGTGTTTCTTTTCCATTCCACTTAGGTCTGTAAAACAGAAAATAACATTATATTACCACCAACTGCAATCTCTGAGTCAAAACTTTCAACAGTCTTGTATAAAGTCACAACCTTTTGTTGGAGGGTTGTGTGTGCTCTTGTTATCAAGAAGTGGTGCAATGAGGCTGTCTGCAACAGTCTTTCGTCTCAGAGGTTTGGGTTTCTCAGGCTTTGCAGTGCTCTGTAAACCTGCCAGAGCAACAGGCTCCTGTGCAAAAGCAGAATAAAATGTGAGTCTCTGAATAGAGGATAAATGATACTTTATGAAAATTAACTACTGAATTAGTGCATAGACATTACACGGTTTGAAATACAATCTTTTGTGTGCATTAGTCTCTCTCTCAGGAAGTGTTACCTTGAATGGCTGAGGGAGTGGATTTGAAGATGAAATCCACTTTATTTTTTTGCGAGGTCGTTTGATGACCAGAGGCTCTCCTCCCAGCTCTCCCACAGCGAGGTCAGAAGGGTCCAGATTGGGATCGAGAGTTTGTATTCCAGACTCCCTCACAGTTGGAGTAGAATCATGGTTGGACTGAGCCAGTGCTGCTAACAGCTGCCGGACCACATTGTCATACATCAGGTCACTCTCATTAGTGATGAAGTCCAGTCGGTTCAGTGATTTGATGTGGTCCCTGTTTTCATTGCAAAACATGGCTAAAATATTAATATCACAAAACTGAGATTTCTGCCAGCTCTTCCGAGTCTTGATACCTACTTTATGCAGTTTGTCAAACACAAAGTTCGATTTGCGAACAACAAATAAATTTAACAGATTTAGCAGAATAATAAAGTTGACGGAGCAGAGCAGAGCTATGTCTACAGCGGCCATGATGCGCTGCAGTTGCACAGCAGGCAGTTTACAGTTTACTTTAAGCTTGAGCTCAGGATAGCTGCTGATGTCTGGAGGCTCCCCCAGAGCACAGGTGAACTCATTCTGTCTCTGCCTGGCGTAATATGCGCTCAGGTAGGAGATGGGGATAGAGCTGAGGCAGATGATGGCCAGATGACGTGCAAAATATAGCTTAGCCAGAAAGTTACTTTGACCTCGTCTTTCCAAATACTTTTCAAACAGGTTCTGTTCGGGACTCTTCTCCTTCTCTGCATTCTCAATGATCTCCCTTCTCTCTCTTTCTGTTATTCCAGGTCCTTTGGATTGGATCTGTTTCTCAATCTTTGGCGCTCTGCCCTCAGCAGCTCGGTGATAGCAGTTATCAATCTCTTGAAGCAGGAAATTGAGCTCTGAAGTGAGCCGTGTGGAGGCAAGAAACTCCCAGCCCAGTGCAGGAATATACATGATCCCTGCGAACGCCAGCAGAGCGTAGGGCAGGAACTTGTGTTCAAACAGTGAAGGCCACAGGTGAGGCTCCACTCCAGGTACAGCGTCGCGCAGCTCCGTCCAGCAGTAGCCTCGAGCGTACAGTGCTTGGTCTCTGGTGAAATTGTGCGGTGTGTAACAATAGATGGACTCCTCTAAAGAAAGAAAGAAGTTGTTTTTGTTTTAATGTTTTTCATAATAAACTGTTCCCATAACTCCCACATCTTACTGCTATTAAGCCTAGTCACAGTTGGTTGCTGCAGCTGCTGCAGAGTCTGACTCAGCAATGTGTCTTTCCCATCCATCGGATTCTCCCCTCCTAAACCAATTACTCTGTATCAAATATCTGCTAGTTTTATATTTTAAGCTTAAAGTTACATCACTTTAGCGAAAAAAAGAATCATTTTATTGTATTTAAAAGATCATCCAGTGCTCTTATTTTAATCTGAGAACAATATGTTTCTCCAGATTGTTTGTTTAGTCATTATTGTGTTGTGTTACAGTATAAAGTATAGCAGTGCTGATCAGTGGACTTGAGCCCTCTAGTGGCCGACCTCCTCACCTGCAAAGTTCCTTGTGAAGACGAGTGTGACGAGCAGGATGGGGATGATGACTGTGCCGATGGTGACTACGCGGTCAAACGGCAGCTCCAGTTTTAGCTGCACCATGAGCCCCGCCAGAGCCCCGCCCTTCTCATCCTGAGAGGAGCCAGGCAGGATCAGCTCCTTCAGCTTCTCTCCTGCAAGTAGAGCTGTGGCCATGTCTAAGTTCTGATCAAGAAGGTTCTGCATCCGGATTCCAGCCCTCTGAGCCTAACTCCCACTGTAGGTGAACACACAGCAGTCACACTCAGAGCCTGTTTTCATGTGTGAGCACCAAGAGAGCCATCCTCAGAGATCCAACACTTGTTTATTCACAAAACTGGAAACCTTCTTGTTACGTGATGTAGCGCTCCTTGTGGTTGGTTTAGGTGTTGTCCTTGTAGTCTCCAGAGATGTGACTGCCAGTTGATGAGTAATAACACAGGCCTCATTTGAGTACAGCTCTGGGCCCTCCTTTTCTGAAATACAAAAAAAATATTCCAAATTAAAATGGTAGATTCAGGTCAGGGTGAAACTGGTTGAATGTGAGGTGAGGTTGAGCTACAGGCTTACAGATAACATATAAACTTATTCAAACTGCTGAAATGCTGTTTAAAAGGCCAATATTACACCATTTTCTGATCTATGTCATGAAGTTGTTTCCTCATCTGGAGTTGTGTTTTGTTTGAGTCACATTTTTAACACACAAACCCTGCATATTTAGGCTGTGTTTTTCTCTCAAATGGAAAACGCTCTCTTCCACTTTGTGATGTCATGTGGTAATACAGGAAGTGCTCCACTGTGTTTTAAACTCCATACACCTTCACTAGAATAATTTGGATGATTTCAGCCCTGGAATTAACCATCTCTACTAAACAAAACGTAAAAAGTTGCTAACTTGAAAACTACCACTTCATGAGCTTGAGTTTAAGCTTTGGAGAATGAAACAAAACACAACTCCAGGTATGTTTTTGATGAGGTACCAACATTATAACATGACTTAAAGCTCACAAGAATCCATTTTGTGTAACATATAGGACCTTTAAGAGGTCAATTCAAGGTGGTAAAGCAGAAAACACTCTTAATGCTGATACAGAAGTGCACATGTCTCACCGGTGCAGGCGTTCTCTGTAAAATCAACAGTCATTGAATAAAGATGACACTGATTAATTGCATTAACTGCTGGTAGCTCCATTTAAACCTGTATCTTTGATGATCTTCCATAAAGATTAATTAGGTATTCTAAACCCATATGAAACTGTCAGAGGGTTTTATGGATGCACACAGAGCATGCATCTTAAATGAAGTCAGATGTCTCCACTGCACGTAAGATAAAATGGGAGTCATGCTATTATAGAATCTGTATAAGCAACAGAGCTCCATGTACAAAAGGTTATGTCAAGGTCAAATCCTTTCTTAACCATAACAATATTTACTGATCTATGTTGTAATGTTGTTTTCTTATCAAAAACATACCTGGAGTTGTGTTTTGATTCATTCACATATACACAAATCTTGTATGATTAGGAGTTCTTCTCTTAAACAGAAAACACCCTGCTCCTTGTGATGTCGTGTGGCAACACAGAAAGTGCTCTACTGTGTTTTTAAACTCAATTCACCTTCACTAGAATCATTTGGATGATTTCAGCCCAGGAATTGCCACCATTTGCACTATTTTAAGATCAAAAATAGCTATGAAGTTCCAGTATGTGACATATTACAAAGTGGAACATGGCGTTTTGAGATTTGGAGATGTAAAGGATTTGACTTGTAAAGTGTGTGAATCAAACAAAACACAACTTCAGGTATGTTTTTGAGGAGGTAACAACATTCTAACATGACTAAAAGCTTACAAGAGTCAATTTTGTGTAATATAAGACCTTTAACTTTTATTCTTTATATTACTTTATGATGTACGGATGTTATTTAGAAATTAGATGATTCATGTGTTCATTGTAGGCATTCATTGTACATTATATTAAGGCTATTATAAGTGTAGGTATGTCAGATGTAACCAAATATTTTACAAAGTAACTTTTGAATCCATTTTTCATTGCTTCTAGATTCAGCTACAGCCTTTATGGAAAAAACAGTGACTGGAACCAACATTTGCTGACTCCTACACTGTAATGATGAAGACATGACTGAAGACACCTCCAAAAATACAGCTCCTTCATTCATGTTTAATTAGAGAATGGCTTCCCGCTCACTTCACAGAGACATTTTTGATTCATTCTGATCTTTTTATGTAACGCATTTTATAACAAGGCAAACTCCACGTGGATCTTTGCCTCAGAATTTGCCCATTAAGATAAAAGTAAACTACAGACTAACGAAGAACGTGCACAAAGGTGTATACTTGTATTTATTCGGCTGTGAATTAACAGGTTGTCAATCAGTGGGATCTTAGGACATCGCGTTTAACAAGAACAAATGCTTTTACTGCAACTCCCAGCCAACGTCCGAGCTTTTCAGAACCATAGCGGTGGACAGCTCCTGAGAAAAGCTAAATAAATGATCTTCTAGTGCTTCAGTGTGAGAGGACGAGGAGTGACCGATGCGTCCTCCTCTGTACAGATCTGCTTCTGCTGAGTGTGCGGTCAGTGAGCACCGAGCCGTCCGTTCCCGCTCGTCAGAGAGAAGGGGGAGCCGGTCTTAAGCGTCCGTCTGCGGCGCAAAAACACGTGCATGCGGTGGTAAAAGAAGTGAAAGTGCAACTCACCGTGTCTCCCGCAGCAGCAGCCCCGGCACAGGAAGAGTTAATCTGCAGTGCGGGCAGCATGTTACGGAGCTCACCGGGACCGGTTTGTTCCGCCTTTCTCCCCGCTCCTCCCGCCCGCCTCACCCTCTCTGCAGCTCCTCATCGGAAACAACTATGAGCTAATGCAGGCCACGCTTCTTCACATCCGAGGAGCCGGGGAGCACTTGACCCACCGGTGGTACCCAGGCTGTAGGCGAATGCGATTATCTCAGGAAGGGGCAATGGTTCTGACCGGCTCCTCCTCAAAGTGCCCACGGTGAGGTTAACGGCGCCTTCCCTGGGAGTGTGCAACCTAATGCAATAATCAATTAACAATTTACCCCACTGGATAAAACCAGACTGAGCCAGCTCCACACCACAGGGTACAGTTGTGTATTTTTATTTTTTTAATTTTTTTTTTTACAATAGATTTATTTAATTAAAACAATAAACTACATGTAAGATTTAGAATTATTCCACTGAAGGCTATAAATAATCATTATTAGGACAAAAATCTATACAATTAATGTCTAAACATTTTTACAGGTATCAAAATGAATGAAACCTCTGCCTAGATCATAGACTTCATAGATCATAGAGTTTACAGTATTTAAATGGACAGAACTAACTTGCTAGACGCTGTGTTCCAAATAGGAAGTGAGCACAGGGGCGCTTCCGGCTCTATCGATTCTGGCTCCAACAGACTTTACATTGAAACATTGTTACTCCTCTGTCTGTAACTGCTGCATTGAGCCTCATCATTTTGGTCTTAAAATGTTCAAATTGACCCACTCTAGACAGCAAAAACCAGAGGGTTAACATTTCAGGGTTGTTTTTAACACAAAAAGAGTTATTTTAACTATTTGAAAGTTAAATGGGGGCTCGAGTTGAGTTATTTGCCAGAGCTGATATGGTTGAAGTTAATTCCATTTCCCATAGTGTTAATTTGGCACTTCCCACCCACCACTTCAAACTCCCGCAAGAGGAGACCAGTTTGAATCAGTTTTGTACATAATTTCATCTTAAATGAACTAAAATAAAGTGTAAAAATAAAACATCTCTGTGTGTTGTTTAGATTAATCAGGATAACCCAACAAAGTGTTATCCCTTTACTCTCCAAACGTGAATATAACTCTTGATTTTGGGGTTAAACAGGAATTTTGCTCCAATGTTATTTAATTAACATTTCCAAAAATGGACAGCTTGGACTCATAAAGAACCCTCAGATAATGTTAAAATTTATTCTATTAGAGTTAATTTTAACACTCCACTTTTTGCTGTGTACATGATCCTTATGTTTTTATTTTGTTATTGTGTCTATTAATAAATTCCTATTCCTAATAAGGCAATCATCTTCAAATTCACTGCTATAACTGCTAGCCTCATGAGCTTCATTTGACTGGAGCCAAACTCTATGTTACATTCCTTTAGTCCACTTCTTTATGCAGTCTGTGGCCAATGCATCGTTTTGCCTTCATGCCTGTGCAGGTATGTGCTCGAGGGTCATTTGTCTCCTCCAGGTGATGTTGGACTATTGAGATTTATGTGTTCCTCTTCTTATTGTGTTCCGTAGGAGTGCTCAGTGAGCCATTTGGACCACAACTGCCTTCCAGGCTCTGTCTTTGTCAAAATCCTGCAGTGGACCATTGGATGCAGGCTGCTGAGAGGGAGCCAAACAAGATAAGGAGCCAGGGAAGAGAAGGCGAAAAGATAAGACACAGAGAGCGTGAAGAACCAGCCAAAAAGCAACACAGCAAAATGAAAGTAAATGAGGTGTGGAGAATGAACAGCCAGGTACATTTAAAGGGGCCATTATACACTAGTTTCTGATTGGTGTTGTAATGTTTCCTCATCACAAACATACCTGGAGTTTTGCTTCATTCACACATTGTTAACACACAAACACTGCACATTTAGTGTTTCTCTCAAACAGAATACACTCTGTTCCACCTTGTGACTCTGATTCACCTTGTGAATAGAATAATTTTTTGTTTGTTTTTGTTTTATTGTATTTAAAACAAGGACAGTGCACAGAAAACATTAATCTCAGAAAGAAAAGATGTTCTGCACCAGATTTTGCTGCAAGATACTTTCCATCGGGCAGGTACAAAAAATACATTAAAGAAACTGTCATTTTGGATAATTTTGGCCCTGAAATTGCCTAATCACTACTGCATAAAAGGTAAAAGGTAACTGTTAACTTGAAAACTACTGCTTCATGACATCACAAGGTGGAACAGAGCATTTTAAGATTTGGAGATGACGATAGACTAATAAACCAGGATTACTCAAACATGTGTAAATGAAACAAAACACAACTCCAGGTATGTTTTGATGTGATAACAACAATATAACATGGCTTAAAGGTCACAAGAGTCAATTTTGTGTAATATATGACCTTTAAAAATACAGTTCTGACATAGAAAGATAAACATATACCAAACTGTATATAGTCTACGTTATTTTTTTTTATTACCTATCTCTTCATCTACCACTAGAGTTGATTAGTTATTATTACCTCACAGTATTGTGTATTCTCATGCCCTTCCTCATACTCCTCTGGCCTCCTACGTAACTGACTCTTGTATGAGGCACAGTGCACCACAGTGGCTGAAGTTAAAACTGCCTGCACCAGCAACAGCACCATCAGAATGAGGAGCAGGATGTCATAAGATTGCTGAAAAACACAAAAAAGGTGAATCAAAGTTGAACATCAGTTAGAGAGATCATAATATCATCTCAGAAAAGGTCAGGGCTTAACAGATAGAGGAGAAATGGCAGGATTGATCATTAAAATTACCTTTGCCGTGGGCACATCATACAAGAAAATCTCAACGAAGCTGATCACGCTGCAGGACAGGAAGCCCGAGGCGGAGAACAGCAGGGGGGAAGTGACACTGCTGATGGCGATCAACACCTCCACCTGAAACACCAGTTAAAATGAAGTGAATTCGAATTTTAAATAAGGTGAAAATGTGTATTCTTAAAAAATAGAATAAAATAGAATAGAATAGAAATAAAGTGGATAAATACAAAATATAGGCTGTGTACTGTGAAATATTAGAGTGACTAGACATCCCTGTTTACTCAGGGCAGTCCCAGTTTTGAGCCCTGTGTTCCCTGTCCCAGCAGATTTATCCAAAACCAGTGATTTGTCCCAGTTTTATACCAAAATGCCCCTATTTTTGACCAATTTGATCCTTGCAACAGTAAAAAGAGGCTTAAATTGATATTAGTTTAAGTAAAATACAGAAAACCTGTGTTAAAAAAAGGTGCACAATGTAACTTTTTTAGTGGGGCTCCATCATCTTACATTTATGCAATTACAAGTGGTTTTATAGCTCAAAAATACATAGTAAAACAGGCATTCTGACTGTTAGCGGGATCGCCTCTCCATAGATCTGACCTGTAACTTGGTCTGGTTTGGTCTCCATGAAGATAGAAACATTTAATAAGTTTAATACCATAGTGTGAAACATTCCAGACAAAGCAACTACATCTCCATGGAGAAAAGCATTTGACAGACCTTCCACCAGAAAGCTTACACATTATGGAACTTTTCATGTGTAGATTCCAGCTTGTCTCCATAGTTACTGCTTTGTAAACCTGTCTTGCATTTATTTAATAACAGGTAGTTTTATTGCTCAATCAAAGGATTCAAACAGAGGATTCAAACAGAACGTAGAAGGGACTGGATGGTCTGGTAAATGCATTCATATTGTAAGCTGGCTCCCCTCTCCACAGACCTGACCTGTATCTTTGTGATTTAGTGGCGTTGCCTGCTTATGTTGATGGACATACTGTACGTTTAATCAAATCAAACAGGAAACGCACACCAAAGTCCCTATACAGGTGTAAATACAAGGAGCAGTGGTCAAAAGGCCTTTGTCTGATCATTCCTTTTGCTTTGGATCACAGAACATAAGTTCCCCAGACTGGCTTTACGGTCTGGGGATCAGTCGAGATAAAGCAACGAAATCCGTGAAATCTCCATGGTGATAAAATGGTGGAGGGAACTCTACTAGAAAAGTTACACAGTGGGATTGGAGATGTACTTGCGATTTACCAGACATTTGTTGGGGTATTCGGAGACAACGTGGCTGGCAATCGCGCTGGGAAAACACTGTGAAAAAGAAGTGAAATCAGAAAATCACTGACAAAGCCTCAGTCTGTGTGTGTGTGTGTGTAGGATAGACTCTGGTTTTACTCACAGCCACGAGGATCCAGAAGAAAGTGACGGAGAGGTAAGGCCCGGGCAGTAGAGCGTCCATATTCAGAGCTATAATCCCTCCAAACACCGCGGAGATCCCCACGATCACTTCAATCACCTGTTGCATACATGGTTTGAGGTTAAAGCTGCACTGTGTAACTTTTCTAGTGGAGGGTCCGCCATTTGCTCATCTCCATGGCGACGTTATTGCTTTGTCTTGACTGTCCCTATATGGCATTTAGCATATCCATCTTGCATTTACTCAATAACATGGGTTTTTATTGACCTAAAACTTGCATTCTTACTGTGAGTGGGCTCGCCTTTCCACAGATCTGACATGTAACTAATGTTATTACTAAGGAATAAGCAGAGGCATGGCAAGAAGCACGTTTTCCACCATAAAAGTTACACAGTGCCCCGCTAATTTGGTGGGATAATATCTGTTGTAAATATAAATTTTAGTTTTACACCGATCAAGAAGCAGAAGAAAAGTAGAAAAATAAGTTGAAAATTACAGGAAGTGCAGAGTTCTAGATGCAAGAAACACATTTTTTCTGATACTTTACACCTTATTTCAACAAGTTAAAAGTGTTTTCTTATATTTTTATTGGTCAAATCATAATTTCTGTGTACACTAAAGGACCTTTGAAGTGTAAATGGCGCAGCGGCAGCGACTACAACAGTTTGCTGCAGTAAAACTTGAATTTCCCTCGAGATCAATAAAGCATCTCGCTCTTTTGCTAGGTAACAGTTATGAATTCCCCAGCGTGATATCATGAATTCCAAACAGGAAGTCAAATTTGAAACCTAAAAAAATCATAACAAAAGTCTTAAATGTACAGATCTGAAGTGTGTTTTAGTAAAATGAGTGGTCCAACCTGTCATACACTTAGCAATAATTTCTCTCTGGTGATAACGGACCATGACAGGCAATTTAGACACAAGAAGACAGTGGATGTTTTTAACTTAAATCAGGATAGAGCAGCCTAATTAATTATCTTTACATTATCTAATTAGCAGTGCTTGTCTTGTCATTGATCCCGTGTCCTTGAACATTGTACTTACAGAATAGGCTTTGAGGAGTCTCCGGGGAAATCTTGCAGGCTTGTCTCTAGATCGATCATAGGCCCCGGACTAGAAGGTGAAAACAGGTGGATTAGGCTTGTTTACGATCAGGGATGCACCGATACGATACTGACATTCTGGTGGATCAGATATCGGCTGAACAGATCCCTTGGAAGCAGATAGCTATATCTTTTGATCTATAAAATGGTGTAATAATAAGACGATTTACAATGTTGGCCCAAAATGTCGACACTTGTAGTTTCACAAGCTCTTATGTTGGTATTTATAAACACATTTGGATCATTTTTTACCTCATGCTGTTTGTGTTTAAAGGAAATTCATTATATTTTAAATTTCTGTCCTAGTATCGGTTGATATTGGGGATGGGCAGATACTTAAAGGTGCATTGCGTAACTTTTCTGGAGGGTCTGTCACTTGCTTGTTTTCATGGAGATCTAGAATGTTCCACTGTAGAGATTAAACTGATCTACCTATCTCCAAGGAGACAACTATAGGCCACATTACAGGTCAGATCTGTGGAGAGGCAGCCCTATTCACAGAGAGAATTATTGTATTTTTGAGCAATAGAAACACCCGTAATGAATAAATGCAAGATAGATGTGTTTAATGTCATAAAATGGAAGATTCCAGGCAAAGCAATAACATCTCCATGGAGACAAGCAGGTGACGGGCCCTCCACCAGAAAAGTTACACAATGACCATTAAAGCCCAAGTATCGACATCCGTATCAGAACATAAAAATCTGTATCGGTGCATTCCTAAGTTGGACCAGTGCATTCTGAATAAAGAATGAACATAAACCATGTGTGAGTCTGGGACTCGCCTTCCTGTGGCAGCAGCAGTCCTCTGCAGAGCGCGCAGACAGGATCACTGTACTGGCCATCAGCACCTCCAGCACAATCATCAGGATCAGGTTAAAGTTGATCTAAAAACAGCACAGGGAAGAACATGGGTTTATTTGTGTATTCTTCGGGTCAAATCAGTGATACAACATGTGATTTAAAGATGAGATAGACAGGACACTATAGACTGAGAAAGACAGAAAGACAGACTGAAGTGTGCAGCGCTGCAGGTGATGAGTGGAGATTTATTGATTGTGAAAAGGGAACATGAGTTACTGTCAGGAACAAGGATTCATAATTTGATGTTTACGTTGACAGCTGAAGGGTTGAGGACGAGTTTACATCCAAACCAAACCAGACATGTGGTTGTCACTGCAAAAGTTGAAACATAGACCACCTGGAAATCTGAAACCTAGAGTAAAAAAACAAAAGAAACATATAAATTAACAAAAATATTAATAGTTAATATGAATATGATAAAAATACAAATACTAAGAGCATGACTTACTGCAACATATCTGTTCTTTGCAATGGCAAAACTGGCTATTGCAGCCGGCAGACCCTGAGAAGAACATACACCACTCACATGAATTAAATTCAAGGTTATTTCAAGCCTTTTCCAGGTGCTACTTTATGTATAGGTCTCATTGTGATTTCCATTCTGTTGTGACTTACAGAACCAGCGGCACAGCGCAGGTAGTCCATAGCAACAGGGAAGATATTTCCAAGGTACAGAGAGAAGCCCGATGTGATGAGCAAACTGCCCTAAGTACAAGTACAAGCACAAAATTCTAATTTACCCCAACAAATATTCTTAAATCATAGGTATGTGTGTGTGTGTGTATATATATATATATATATATATATATATATATATATATATATATATATATATATATATAATATATATATAGCACAGACATAAACAGTTTCAAACCATTGGTTGCTACTGGAACATGTGTCAAATTAAGGTCAAATTCTCCTGTCACATTTTTGTCTCTGAAACAATAGAGAGCTATTACTCTGTCATACACTATAATTGTCCCATTTCACCCTTAAACGTCTATCTTTTATAAACATGACACATTTACTGTGCATACAATGCATGAGAGCGGTCGGCCCGTATGAGCAGAGCCAGAAATCACAGGGTCCCTCACAGCACATTATGATGCACAATAAACAACTCACAGTACGCTAATATCACGACTCGCCATACATGAAATGCATACTGCTTCATGTCACTATTTTTAAAGAGCCCGTACTACACACTTTACTGATATCTGTTATAATGTTTCCTCATCACAAACATAGCTGGAGTTGCGTTTTGTTTCATTCACACACAAACCCTGCAAATTTATGTTATCAAATGCTGGACAAATGTAAAAAGTAGCTGTAAAATGATCACTTCATGACATCACAAGGTGGAACAGAGCATTTTGAGCTTTGGAGATGTAGACAGACTAATAATAAAGGGTTAATCAAACATGTGAATTGAAACAAAACACAAGCCCAGGTATGTTTTTGAGGACATTCTACAACATTATTATCATTACAATTATTACAACGTAATTTTGCACAATATAGGACTTTTAAAGAACCAAATACAATATAATAACAGTATAGTAACAGTATTTCATGTGTTATTTGTGCTTATTCTCACCCCGATCACGACGCTGTAGAGCCAGGCCCTGCAGGTGAGACATGGGTGCTTCAGGGGCTGTGGTTGGGAGAGCTGCAGGTCACTGGCTCTCACCTCCACCGTGTAACTGTCATGGTCCAGTCTGTCCCCTCGGTCCAGCCTCCTGTCCACCGTTCTGTCCCCACGGCGACCCAGACTCCCCCCTCCCCTCTCCAGAGTGGACATGTGACTGTACGCGAACTCCTCTCTCAGCGACAAGTCCTCACGTGGCATCATGGTGTAACTGTCTGTGGTGGAGTGAGGAGAGACAACCAGAAGCAGAGAAGATGGAAAATATATTGAAAAGAATTAAAGGTGCACTATGGAACTTTTCTGCAGCTACTCATCTCCATGGAGTTGTTACTGCTTTGCCTGGAAGGACTCATGTGTTTTATTATGTGTTTTGTTTCTTTCACACATGTTTAACACACAAACCCTGCATATTAAGGTTGAGTTCTTCTCTCAAACTGAAGACACTCTGTTCCACCTTGTGATGTCATGTGGTAATACAGGAAGTGCTCCACCGTGTTTTTAAACTCCTCCCTTAAACTAATAATTTGGATAATTTCAGCTTTGGAATTGCCCGTCTCCACTGAGCAAAAGGTAAAAGGAGATGTTAACTTGAAAACCACCTCTTCATGACATCACAAAGTGGAACAGAGCATTTTGAGCTTTGAAAATGTAGACTAATAATGCAGGATCACTCAAACATGTGTGAATGAAACCAAAAACAACTAGGTATAATTCTGACAGCATTATAACATGGCTTAAAGCTCAGAAGAGTCGATTTAGCAAAATATAGGACATTTGAATCTATTTTGCATTTATTCAGTTGGAGATGCTTATATCTCGAAAAGTACTTTGAGAAATATGCATTACTGTGAGTGGGGTCACCTCTTCACAGATCTGACTTGTAAACTGGTGGCATCATCTGCTTGTCTCCATGAATTAATTCAATCCACCTATTGTTATTACACTTACAGATAAGTATACTACTAGTCAGAAGTTTGGACACACCTTTTTCAGTGTATTTTTTCTTCAAGTTTACCACTGTTTACACTTTATACACACACAGAAGACATCATACAGTATATACGATATAAGATATATGGAATTATGTAGCAAAGAAAAGAAAAAGTTATGTGACTCAACTAGATATGTTTTTTATATTTTCAATTCAAATATTCAAAGTTCTAAATCCTGGAAAACCTTGGCCTTCTCTCAGTGATTTTCTTCTGAAGTCTCATGAAATGGTTTTCACTTCACAGCTGTGCCGCGCAGGGTCAAGAGGTGCAAACCAGGGATCAAAACAAAGAGTGACTATTTTAAAAAATCTAAAATCTAACTTTTGTTTACTACATTCAACATGAGTCCATTCATTATTGTGAAGCTTTAGCGAGAATCTACAATGCAAATAATCATGAAAATGTTTTTGGCTGGTGCACAATGCAACAAAATGCAGTTTAGGATCTAACAACAGAAGTGCAATTAAGCAACAACTAGAGAGAAAATTTGCATCTAAAAAGCTATGCAGTCATACATGGAGATATGCCAGTGTGTAATACTATAAGCAAAGCAGTAACATCGTCATGGAGCCAAGCAGGTGGCTACCCTCAACCAGAAAAGTTACATAGTGCAGCTTTAGAACTTGGGTAACATTTTCCTTTGCCTAAACAAAAGAATGCCTTAAACAACAATGCAGGACAAGAGCCTATTAATGGACTAATTAGTTTTGTGACACAGAGGCTCCTCCTTTCCAAATGCCAACGCAAATGAGGCTCCTCTTATTCTTCCTTCATTGTACGAGTTTCCAACTGGTTCAAACATACCTGTGATTCTCCTTGGTCTGAAGTAAGATCCCACAAAAGCAAAAAGAACAAGAGTATATTAGAGGATTAAATGAGTGGATCAGCCTGAGCCCAGCTTGTTTTTCCCTGTTGCTTCTTCTGTCCCATGTCTCTGTCTTTCTTAGCCTTGCACTGTGTTTCAACCCCTTTTTTTTTACTCTTTCTTTCTTTCTACCCCTCCTTTTGCGGCGTTTGTTTTTTTTTCCTAGAGCCCTTCAGGAAAAAAAAAAAGTTCTGGAGTCCTTCAAAGCGTGGAGCTGAAACACATGGCTTCTGTGTCCCCAGCCTGTTTGTGCTGGAAGGGGAGCGCCTGTGCATGACAACAAGGGACGACGGGGGGGTGAAGGGGGCGAAGGGGGCTCTCTCTGGGGGCAGAGTTAGTCGGGCAAACTCCCCTTTAGCCTCCTGATTGCTTGTGCATGCCATGACGCACGCATGCATATCGGCCTACTCTCCGGCGTGAACAATAGACTAACTGAAACACAAGCAAAGTGATCTCCAGTGAACATACATTAAATAAATGACATTGTGCAAAGATATAATCATGTTTTTTTTTTTTTTTTTTTGTAGTGACGTCACATTGGAGGTGTTCTACATGCAGCTCTATGGCGGAATGTTCAGCAGTTACCGTGGAGACAGCATGCACATGTAAGCAAACACTCACAAAAAAGTTTCAAGATTATCTGAAAACCAAGTGGATTTAAACAGCACATTTTCAGCAGCTTGTGATTGATACGAGCGTTCAGGGTTCTGTTTAGGAGTTTGATTTTCAATAAAAAGGTGAGAGAAACTAACAAACCTAAGAAAAAAACACAAAAAAACATGCGTACATACCAGAAACTACAGGTGGAAATTAGCTCTAGTGCTACAACCTGGCACAATGCATCTCTCCTATTAAGATGAATGTATATTGTGCACTGTCCCTGTCTCATAAATAATAATAAATACATAAATAAACTAACTAAAAACCAAACTGTTGGCTAATCCTAACTATCTTGTCTAAATCATTATTTCCTGGTCAGATTGGGTGTCCAGAAAGGCGCCT